>CATOZT010000091.1:0-40655 GCA_954870665.1 Stratiomys singularior
ATCAATCATCAATCATCAATCATCAATCATCAATCATCAATCATCAATCATCAATCATCAATAATCAATCATCAATCATCAGTCATCAATCATCAATCATCAATCGTCAGTCATCAATCATCAATCATCAATCATCAATCATGTATCATCAATCATCAATCATATGTAATCAATCATAAATCATCAATCATCAATCATCAATCATCACTCATCAATCATCAACCATCAAACATCAAACATCAATCATCAATTTGCAAATATCAATCATCAACCATTAATCATCAATCATCTATCACCAATCATCAATCATCAATCATCAATCATCAATCATCAATCATCAATCATCAATCATCAACCATCATTCATCAATCATCAATCATCTATCATCAATCTTCAATTATCAATCATCAATGATCAATCATCAATCATCAATCATCAATCTTCAATCATCAATCATCAATCATCAATCATCAATCATCAATCATCAATCATCAATCATCAATCATCAATCATCAATCATCAATCATCAATCATCAATTATCAATCATCAATCATCAATCATCCCTCATCAATCATCAATCATCAATCATCAATCATCAACAATCAATCATCACTCATCAACCATCAATTATCAAATATCATTCATCAATCATCAATCATCAATTATAAATCATTTATCATCTATCATCAATCATCAATCATCCCTCATCCCTCATCAATCATCAATCATCAATCATCAACAATCAATCATCACTCATCAATCATCAATCATCAAATATCATTCATCAATCATCAATCATCAATCATCAATCATCAATCATCAATCATCAATCATCAATCATCAATCATCAATCATCAATCATCAATCATCAATCATCAATCATCAATCATCAATCATCAATCATCAATCATCACTCATCAATCATCAGTCATCAGTCATCAATCATCAATCATCAATCATCAATCATCAATAATCCATTCTCAATCATCAAACGTCGACTATGAATTATAAACATCAATCAATAATGATCTATGATCAACCATCAATCATCAATCACCAATCATCAATCATCAATCAACAATCATTCATCATATATCATCAATCATCAATCATCACTCTTCAATTATCAACCATCAAACATCAATCATCAATCATCAATCATCAATCATCAATCATCAATCATCAATCATCAATCATCAATCATCAATCATCAATCATCAATCATCAACCATCAATCATCATCATCAATCATCAATCAACAATCATCAATCATCAATCATCAATCATCAATCATCAATCATCAATCATCAATCATCAATCAACAATCATCAATCATCAATAATCAATCATCAATCATTAATCATCAAACATCAATCACCAATCATCAATCATCACTCATCAATCGTCAATCATCAATCATCGTTCATCAATCATTAATAATCAATCACCAATCATCAATCATCAATCGTCAGTCATCAATCATCAATTATCAATCATCAATCATATATCATCAATCATCAATCATATATTATCAATCAGAAATCATCAATCATCAATCATCACTAATCAATCATCAACCATCAAACATCAAACGTCAGTCATCAATTTGCAATCATCAATCATCAATTATCCATCATCAGTCATCATTCATCAATCATCAATCATCAATCATCAATCATCAATCATCAATCATCAATCATCAATCATCAATCATCAATCATCAATCATTAATCATCAATCGTTAATCATCAATCATCAATCAACAATTATCAATCAACAATCATCAATCATTAATCATCATACATCAATCATCAATTATCACTCATCAATCGTCAATCATCAATCATCGTTCATCAACCATCAATCATCAATCATCAATCATCAAACATCTATCATCAATCATCATTCATCAATCATCAATCATCAATCATCAATCATCAATCATCAATCATCAATCATCAAACATCAATCATCAATCATCACTCATCAATCAACATTCATCAATCATCAATCACCAATCATCAATTATCAATCATCAATAATCAATCGTCAATCATCAATCATCAAACGTCAATCATCAATCATCAATTATCAATCAGATATCATCAGTCATTAATCATTAATCATCAATCATATATTATCAATCATCAATCGTCAATTATCAATCATCAATCATGAATCATCAATCATCAATCATCAATCATCAACCATCAAACACCAAACATCAAACATGAATCATCAATTTGCAATTATCTATCACCAACCATTAATCATCAATCATCAATCACCAATCATCACTCATCAATCATCAATCATCAATCATCAATCATCAATCATCAATCATCAATCATCAAACATCAATCATCAATAATCAATCATCAATCATCAATCATTACTCATCAATCAACATTCATCAGTCATCGTTCATCAATCATCAATAATCAATCATCAATCATCAATCATTAATCATCAATCATCAAACGTCAATCATCAATCATCAATCATCAATCATCAATCATCAATCATCAATCATCAATCATCAATCATCAATCATCAATCATCAATCATCAATCATCAATCATCAATCATCAATCATCAATCATCAATCATCAATCATCAATCATCAATCATCAATCATCCATCATCAATCATCAATCATCAACCATCAATCATCAATCATCAATCATCAATCATTAATCATCAATCATCAATCATCAATCAACAATCATCAATCATCAAACATCAATCATCAATCATCACTCATCAATCAACATTCATCAGTCATCGTTCATCAATCATCAATAATCAATCATCAATCATCAATCATTAATCATCAATCATCAAACGTCAATCATCAATCATCAATTATCAATCAGATATCATCAGTCATTAATCATTAATCATTAATCATCAATCATATGGTATCAATCATCAATAATCAATTCTCAATCATCAATCGTAATCTATGAATCATCAATCATCAATCATCAATGATCAATAATCGATCATCAATCATCAATCACCAATCATCAATCATCAATCATCAATAATCAAACATTAATTATCGAATTGCAATTATCAATCATCAACCATCAATCATCAATCTTAAATCATCCACCATCAAGTTTCAATCATGAATCATCAATCATCAATCATCAATCATCAATCATCAATCATCCATCGTCAGTCATCAATCATCAATCATATATTATCGATCATCAATCGTCAATCATCAGTCATCAGTCATCAATCATCAATCAGCAATCACCAATGATGAATCATCAATCATCAATCATCAATCATCAATCATCAATCATCAATCATCAATCATCAATCATCAATCATCAATCATCAATCATCAATCATCAATCATCCATCATCAATCATCAATCATCAATCATCAATCATCTATCATCAATCATCACTCGTCAATCATCAATCATCAGTCATCAATCATCAATCATCAATCATCAACCATTATTCATCAATCATCAATCATCAATCATCTATCATCAATCATCAATCATCAATTATCTATCATCAATCATCAATCATCTATCATCCCTCATCAATCATCAATCATCAATCATCACTTATCAATTATCAAATATCTATCATCTATCATCAATCATCAATCATCACTCATCAATCATCAAACATCAGTCATCAGTCATCAGTCATCAATCATCAATCATCAATCATCAATCATAAATAATCAATTCTCAATCATCAATCGTCAACTATGAATTATAAACATCAATCAATAATGATCAATGATCGATCATCAATCATCAATCACCAATCATCAAGCCTCAATCATCAATCAACAATCATCAATCATCAATCATCAATCATCAATCATTAATCATTAATCATCAAACATCAATCATCAATCATCAATCATCACTCATCAATCGTCAATCATGAATCATCAATCATCAATCATTAATCATCAATCATCAATCATCAATCATCAATCATCAATCATCAATCATCAATCATCAATCATCAAACGTCAATCATCAATCATCAATCATCAATCATCACTCATCAATTATCAAATATCTATCATCTATCATCAATCATCAATCATCACTCATTAATCATCAAACATCAGTCATCAGTCATCAGTCATCAATCATCAATCATAAATAATCAATTCTCAATCATCAATCGTCAACTATGAATTATAAACATCAATCAATAATGATCAATGATCGATCATCAATCATCAATCACCAATCATCAAGCCTCAATCATCAATCAACAATCATCAATCATCAATCATCAATCATCAATCATCAATCATCAATCATCAATCATCAATCATCAATCATTAATCATCAACCATCATTCATCAATCATCAATCATCACTCATCAATCGTCAATCATGAATCATCAATCATCAATCATCAATCATCAATCATCAATCATCAATCATCAATCATCAATCATCAATCATCAATCATCCATCGTCAGTCATCAATCATCAATCATCAATCATGTATCATCAATCATCAATCATATATTATCAATCATAAATGATCAATCATCAATCATCAATCATCACTCATCAATCATCGACCATCAAACATCAAACATCAGTCATCAATTTGCAATCTTCAATCATCAATCATCAATCATCAATCATCAATCATCAATCATCAATCATCAATCATCAATCATCAATCATCAATCATCAATCATCAATCATCAATCATCAATCATCAATCATCAATCATCAATCATCAATCATCAATCATCAATCATCAATCATCAATCATCAATCATCAATCATCAATCATCAATCATCAATCATCAATCATCAATCATCAATCATCAATCATCAATCATCAATCATCAATCATCAATCATCAATCATCAATCATCAATCATCAATCATCAATCATCAATCATCAACCATCAATCATCAATCATCAATCATCCATCATTAATCATCAATCATCAATCATCAATCATCAATCATCAATCAACAATTATCAATCAACAATCATCAATCATTAATCATCATACATCAATCATCAATCATCACTCATCAATCGTCAATCATCAATCATCGTTCATCAACCATCAATCATCAAGCATCAATCATCAATCATCAATCAGCAATTATCAATCATCACTCATCAATCATCAGTCATCAGTCATCAATCATCAATCATCAATCATCAATAATCAATTCTCAATCATCAATCATCAATCATCAATCATCAATCATCAATCATCAATCATCAATCATTAATCATCAATCATCAATAATCAATCATCAATCATCAATCATCAATCATCAATCATCAATCAACAATTATCAATCATTAATCATCAATCATCAATCATCAATCATCAATCATCAATCATCAATCATCAATCGTCAGTCATCAATCATCAATCATCAATCATGTATCATCAACCGTCAATCATCAACCATATATTATCAATCATAAATAATCAATTCTCAATCATCAATCGTCAACTATGAATTATAAACATCAATCAATAATGATCAATGATCGATCATCAATCATCAACCACCAATCATCAAGCCTCAATCATCAATCAACAATCATCAATCATCAATCATCAATCATCAATCATTAATCATCAAACATCAATCATCAATCATCAATCATCACTCATCAATCGTCAATCATGAATCATCAATCATCAATCATCAATCATCAATCATCAATCATCAATCATCAATCATCAATCATCAAACGTCAATCATCAATCATCAATCATCAATCATCACTCATCAATCAGCAATCAGCAATCATCAATCATCAATCATCAATCATCACTCATCAATCATCAAACATCAGTCATCAGTCATCAATCATCAATCATCAATCATAAATAATCAATTCTCAATCATCAATCGTCAACTATGAATTATAAACATCAATCAATAATGATCAATGATTAATCATCAATCATCAATCACCAATCATCAAGCCTCAATCATCAATCAACAATCATCAATCATCAATCATCAATCATTAATCATCAAACATCATTCATCAATCATCAATCATCACTCATCAATCGTCAATCATGAATCATCAATCATCAATCATCAATCATCAATCATCAATCATCAATCATCCAACGTCAGTCATCAATCGTCAATCATCAATCATGTATCATCAATCATCAATCATATATTATCAATCATAAATGATCAATCATCAATCATCAATCATCACTCATCAATCATCGACCATCAAACATCAAACATCAGTCATCAATTTGCAATCTTCAATCATCAATCATCAATCATCAATCATCAATCATCAATCATCAATCATCAATCATCAATCATCAATCATCAATCATCAATCATCAATCATCAATCATCAATCATCAATCATCAATCATCAATCATCAATCATCAATCATCAATCATCAATCATCAATCATCAATCATCAATCATCAATCATCAATCATCAATCATCAATCATCAATCATCAATCATCAATCATCAACCATCAATCATCAATCATCAATCATCCATCATTAATCATCAATCATCAATCATCAATCATCAATCAACAATTATCAATCAACAATCATCAATCATTAATCATCATACATCAATCATCAATCATCACTCATCAATCGTCAATCATCAATCATCGTTCATCAACCATCAATCATCAAGCATCAATCATCAAACATCTATCATCAATCATCATTCATCAATCATCAATCATCAATCATCAATCATCAATCATCGATCATCGATCATCAATCATCAATCATCAATCATCAATCATATATCATCAGTCCCTAATAATTAATCATCAATCATATATTATCAATCATCAATCGTCAATCATCAATCATCAATCATGAATCATATATTATCATTCATCAATCGTCAATCATCAATCATCAATCATCAATAATGAATCATAAATTATCAAAAATTAATCGTCAATCATCAATCATCAATCATAAATCATCAATCACCAATCATCAATCATCAATCATATATTATCAATCATCAAATATCAATCATCAATCATCAATCAGCAATTATCAATCATCACTCATCAATCATCAGTCATCAGTCATCAATCATCAATCATCAATCATCAATAATCAATTCTCAATCATCAATCATCAATCATCAATCATCAATCATCAATCATCAATCATTAATCATCAATCATCAATAATCAATCATCAATCATCAATCATCAATCATCAATCATCAATCATCAATCATCAATCATCAATCATCAATCATTAATCATCAATCATCAATCATCAATCATCAATCATCAATCGTCAGTCATCAATCATCAATCATCAATCATGTATCATCAACCGTCAATCATCAACCATATATTATCAATCATAAATAATCAATTCTCAATCATCAATCGTCAACTATGAATTCTAAACATCAATCAATAATGATCAATGATCGATCATCAATCATCAACCACCAATCATCAAGCCTCAATCATCAATCAACAATCATCAATCATCAATCATCAATCATCAATCATTAATCATCAAACATCAATCATCAATCATCAATCATCACTCATCAATCGTCAATCATGAATCATCAATCATCAATCATCAATCATCAATCATCAATCATCAATCATCAATCATCAAACGTCAATCATCAATCATCAATCATCAATCATCACTCATCAATCAGCAATCAGCAATCATCAATCATCAATCATCAATCATCACTCATCAATCATCAAACATCAGTCATCAGTCATCAATCATCAATCATCAATCATAAATAATCAATTCTCAATCATCAATCGTCAACTATGAATTATAAACATCAATCAATAATGATCAATGATCGATCATCAATCATCAATCACCAATCATCAAGCCTCAATCATCAATCAACAATCATCAATCATCAATCATCAATCATTAATCATCAAACATCATTCATCAATCATCAATCATCACTCATCAATCGTCAATCATGAATCATCAATCATCAATCATCAATCATCAATCATCAATCATCAATCATCCAACGTCAGTCATCAATCGTCAATCATCAATCATGTATCATCAATCATCAATCATATATTATCAATCATAAATGATCAATCATCAATCATCAATCATCACTCATCAATCATCGACCATCAAACATCAAACATCAGTCATCGATTTGCAATCTTCAATCATCAATCATCAATCATCAATCATCAATCATCAATCATCAATCATCAATCATCAATCATCAATCATCAATCATCAATCATCAATCATCAATCATCAATCATCAATCATCAATCATCAATCATCAATCATCAATCATCAATCATCAATCATCAATCATCAATCATCAATCATCAATCATCAATCATCAATCATCAATCATCAATCATCAATCATCAATCATCAATCATCAATCATCAATCATCAACCATCAATCATCAATCATATATCATCCATCATTAATCATCAATCATCAATCATCAATCATCAATCATCAATCAACAATTATCAATCAACAATCATCAATCATTAATCATCATACATCAATCATCAATCATCACTCAGCAATCGTCAATCATCAATCATCGTTCATCAACCATCAATCATCAAGCATCAATCATCAAACATCTATCTTCAATCATCATTCATCAATCATCAATCATCAATCATCAATCATCAATCATCGATCATCAATCATCAATCATCAATCATCAATCATATATCATCAGTCATTAATACTTAATCATCAATCATATATTATCAATCATCAATCGTCAATCATCAATCATGAATCATATATTATCATTCATCAATCGTCAATCATCAATCATCAATCATCAATAATGAATCATAAATTATCAATCATTAATCGTCAATCATCAATCATCAATCATCAATCATAAATCATCAATCACCAATCATCAATCATCAATCATATATTATCAATCATCAAATATCAATCATCAATCAGCAATTATCAATCATCACTCATCAATCATCAGTCATCAGTCATCAATCATCAATCTTCAATCATCAATCATCAATCATCAATAATCAATTCTCAATCATCAATCATCAATCATCAATCATCAATCATCAATCATCAATCATTAATCATCAATCATCAATCATCAATCATCAATCATCAATCATCAATCATCAATGATTAATCATCAATCATCAATCACCAATCATCAAGCCTCAATCATCAATCAACAATCATCAATCATCAATCATCAATCATTAATCATCAAACATCATTCATCAATCATCAATCATCACTCATCAATCGTCAATCATGAATCATCAATCATCAATCATCAATCATCAATCATCAATCATCAATCATCCAACGTCAGTCATCAATCGTCAATCATCAATCATGTATCATCAATCATCAATCATATATTATCAATCATAAATGATCAATCATCAATCATCAATCATCACTCATCAATCATCGACCATCAAACATCAAACATCAGTCATCAATTTGCAATCTTCAATCATCAATCATCAATCATCAATCATCAATCATCAATCATCAATCATCAATCATCAATCATCAATCATCAATCATCAATCATCAATCATCAATCATCAATCATCAATCATCAATCATCAATCATCAATCATCAATCATCAATCATCAATCATCAATCATCAATCATCAATCATCAATCATCAATCATCAATCATCAATCATCAATCATCAATCATCAACCATCAATCATCAATCATCAATCATCCATCATTAATCATCAATCATCAATCATCAATCATCAATCAACAATTATCAATCAACAATCATCAATCATTAATCATCATACATCAATCATCAATCATCACTCATCAATCGTCAATCATCAATCATCGTTCATCAACCATCAATCATCAAGCATCAATCATCAAACATCTATCATCAATCATCATTCATCAATCATCAATCATCAATCATCAATCATCAATCATCGATCATCGATCATCAATCATCAATCATCAATCATCAATCATATATCATCAGTCCCTAATAATTAATCATCAATCATATATTATCAATCATCAATCGTCAATCATCAATCATCAATCATGAATCATATATTATCATTCATCAATCGTCAATCATCAATCATCAATCATCAATAATGAATCATAAATTATCAAAAATTAATCGTCAATCATCAATCATCAATCATAAATCATCAATCACCAATCATCAATCATCAATCATATATTATCAATCATCAAATATCAATCATCAATCATCAATCAGCAATTATCAATCATCACTCATCAATCATCAGTCATCAGTCATCAATCATCAATCATCAATCATCAATAATCAATTCTCAATCATCAATCATCAATCATCAATCATCAATCATCAATCATCAATCATTAATCATCAATCATCAATAATCAATCATCAATCATCAATCATCAATCATCAATCATCAATCATCAATCATCAATCATCAATCATCAATCATTAATCATCAATCATCAATCATCAATCATCAATCATCAATCGTCAGTCATCAATCATCAATCATCAATCATGTATCATCAACCGTCAATCATCAACCATATATTATCAATCATAAATAATCAATTCTCAATCATCAATCGTCAACTATGAATTCTAAACATCAATCAATAATGATCAATGATCGATCATCAATCATCAACCACCAATCATCAAGCCTCAATCATCAATCAACAATCATCAATCATCAATCATCAATCATCAATCATTAATCATCAAACATCAATCATCAATCATCAATCATCACTCATCAATCGTCAATCATGAATCATCAATCATCAATCATCAATCATCAATCATCAATCATCAATCATCAATCATCAAACGTCAATCATCAATCATCAATCATCAATCATCACTCATCAATCAGCAATCAGCAATCATCAATCATCAATCATCAATCATCACTCATCAATCATCAAACATCAGTCATCAGTCATCAATCATCAATCATCAATCATAAATAATCAATTCTCAATCATCAATCGTCAACTATGAATTATAAACATCAATCAATAATGATCAATGATCGATCATCAATCATCAATCACCAATCATCAAGCCTCAATCATCAATCAACAATCATCAATCATCAATCATCAATCATTAATCATCAAACATCATTCATCAATCATCAATCATCACTCATCAATCGTCAATCATGAATCATCAATCATCAATCATCAATCATCAATCATCAATCATCAATCATCCAACGTCAGTCATCAATCGTCAATCATCAATCATGTATCATCAATCATCAATCATATATTATCAATCATAAATGATCAATCATCAATCATCAATCATCACTCATCAATCATCGACCATCAAACATCAAACATCAGTCATCGATTTGCAATCTTCAATCATCAATCATCAATCATCAATCATCAATCATCAATCATCAATCATCAATCATCAATCATCAATCATCAATCATCAATCATCAATCATCAATCATCAATCATCAATCATCAATCATCAATCATCAATCATCAATCATCAATCATCAATCATCAATCATCAATCATCAATCATCAATCATCAATCATCAATCATCAATCATCAATCATCAATCATCAATCATCAATCATCAATCATCAATCATCAATCATCAACCATCAATCATCAATCATATATCATCCATCATTAATCATCAATCATCAATCATCAATCATCAATCATCAATCAACAATTATCAATCAACAATCATCAATCATTAATCATCATACATCAATCATCAATCATCACTCAGCAATCGTCAATCATCAATCATCGTTCATCAACCATCAATCATCAAGCATCAATCATCAAACATCTATCTTCAATCATCATTCATCAATCATCAATCATCAATCATCAATCATCAATCATCGATCATCAATCATCAATCATCAATCATCAATCATATATCATCAGTCATTAATACTTAATCATCAATCATATATTATCAATCATCAATCGTCAATCATCAATCATCAATCATGAATCATATATTATCATTCATCAATCGTCAATCATCAATCATCAATCATCAATAATGAATCATAAATTATCAATCATTAATCGTCAATCATCAATCATCAATCATCAATCATAAATCATCAATCACCAATCATCAATCATCAATCATATATTATCAATCATCAAATATCAATCATCAATCAGCAATTATCAATCATCACTCATCAATCATCAGTCATCAGTCATCAATCATCAATCTTCAATCATCAATCATCAATCATCAATAATCAATTCTCAATCATCAATCATCAATCATCAATCATCAATCATCAATCATCAATCATTAATCATCAATCATCAATCATCAATCATCAATCATCAATCATCAATCATCAATCATCAATCATCAATCATCAATCATCAATCATCAATCATCAATCATCAATCATCAATCATCAATCATCAATCATCAATCATCAATCATCAATCATCAATCATCAACCATCAATCATCAATCATCAATCATTAATCATCAATCGTTAATCATCAATCATCAATCAACAATTATCAATCAACAATCATCAATCATTAATCATCATACATCAATCATCAATCATCAATCATCACTCATCAATCGTCAATCATCAATCATCGTTCATCAACCATCAATCATCAATCATCAATCATCAAACATCTATCATCAATCATCATTCATCAATCATCAATCATCAATCATCAATCATCAATCATCAATCATCAAACATCAATCATCAATCATCACTCATCAATCAACATTCATCAATCATCAATCACCAATCATCAATTATTAATCATCAATAATCAATCGTCAATCATCAATCATCAAACGTCAATCATCAATCATCAATTATCAATCAGATATCATCAGTCATTAATCATTAATCATCAATCATATATTATCAATCATCAATCGTCAATTATCAATCATCAATCATGAATCATCAATCATCAATCATCAATCATCAACCATCAAACACCAAACATCAAACATGAATCATCAATTTGCAATTATCTATCACCAACCATTAATCATCAATCATCAATCACCAATCATCACTCATCAATCATCAATCATCAATCATCAATCATCAATCATCAATCATCAAACATCAATCATCAATAATCAATCATCAATCATCAATCATCAATCATCAATCATTACTCATCAATCAACATTCATCAGTCATCGTTCATCAATCATCAATAATCAATCATCAATCATCAATCATTAATCATCAATCATCAAACGTCAATCATCAATCATCAATCATCAATCATCAATCATCAATCATCAATCATCAATCATCAATCATCAATCATCAATCATCAATCATCAATCATCAATCATCAATCATCAATCATCAATCATCAATCATCAATCATCAATCATCAATCATCAATCATCAATCATCAATCATCAATCATCCATCATCAATCATCAATCATCAACCATCAATCATCAATCATCAATCATCAATCATCAATCATTAATCATCAATCATCAATCATCAATCATCAATCAACAATCATCAATCATCAAACATCAATCATCAATCATCACTCATCAATCAACATTCATCAGTCATCGTTCATCAATCATCAATAATCAATCATCAATCATCAATCATTAATCATCAATCATCAAACGTCAATCATCAATCATCAATTATCAATCAGATATCATCAGTCATTAGTCATTAATCATTAATCATCAATCATATGTTATCAATCATCAATAATCAATTCTCAATCATCAATCGTAATCTATGAATCATCAATCATCAATCATCAATGATCAATAATCGATCATCAATCATCAATCACCAATCATCAATCATCAATCATCAATAATCAAACATTAATTATCGAATTGCAATTATCAATCATCAACCATCAATCATCAATCTTAAATCATCCACCATCAAGTTTCAATCATGAATCATGAATCATCAATCATCAATCATCCATCGTCAGTCATCAATCATCAATCATATATTATCGATCATCAATTGTCAATCATCAGTCATCAGTCATCAATCATCAATCAGCAATCACCAATGACGAATCATCAATCATCAATCATCAATCATCAATCATCAATCATCAATCATCAATCATCAATCATCAATCATCAATCATCAATCATCACTCATCAATCATCAATCATCAATCATCAATCATCCATCATCAATCATCAATCATCAATCATCAATCATCAATCATCAATCATCAATCATCTATCATCAATCATCACTCGTCAATCATCAATCATCAGTCATCAATCATCAATCATCAATCATCAACCATTATTCATCAATCATCAATCATCAATCATCAATCATCTATCATCAATCATCAATCATCAATTATCTATCATCAATCATCAATCATCTATCATCCCTCATCAATCATCAATCATCAATCATCACTTATCAATTATCAAATATCTATCATCTATCATCAATCATCAATCATCACTCATCAATCATCAAACATCAGTCATCAGTCATCAGTCATCAATCATCAATCATCAATCATCAATGATAAATAATCAATTCTCAATCATCAATCGTCAACTATGAATTATAAACATCAATCAATAATGATCAATGATCGATCATCAATCATCAATCACCAATCATCAAGCCTCAATCATCAATCAACAATCATCAATCATCAATCATCAATCATCAATCATTAATCATTAATCATCAAACATCAATCATCAATCATCAATCATCACTCATCAATCGTCAATCATGAATCATCAATCATCAATCATTAATCATCAATCATCAATCATCAATCATCAATCATCAATCATCAATCATCAATCATCAATCATCAATCATCAATCATCAAACGTCAATCATCAATCATCAATCATCAATCATCACTCATCAATTATCAAATATCTATCATCTATCATCAATCATCAATCATCACTCATTAATCATCAAACATCAGTCATCAGTCATCAGTCATCAATCATCAATCATAAATAATCAATTCTCAATCATCAATCGTCAACTATGAATTATAAACATCAATCAATAATGATCAATGATCGATCATCAATCATCAATCACCAATCATCAAGCCTCAATCATCAATCAACAATCATCAATCATCAATCATCAATCATCAATCATCAATCATTAATCATCAACCATCATTCATCAATCATCAATCATCACTCATCAATCGTCAATCATGAATCATCAATCATCAATCATCAATCATCAATCATCAATCATCAATCATCCATCGTCAGTCATCAATCATCAATCATCAATCATGTATCATCAATCATCAATCATCAATCATCAATCATCAATCATCAATCATCAATCATCAATCATCAATCATCAATCATCAATCATCAATCATTAATCATCAATCATCAATCATCAATCAACAATCATCAATCATCAAACATCAATCATCAATCATCACTCATCAATCAACATTCATCAGTCATCGTTCATCAATCATCAATAATCAATCATCAATCATCAATCATTAATCATCAATCATCAATCATCAATCATCCATCGTCAGTCATCAATCATCAATCATCAATCATGTATCATCAATCATCAATCATCAATCATCAATCATCAATCATCAATCATCAATCATCAATCATCAATCATTAATCATCAATCATCAAACGTCAATCATCAATCATCAATCATCAATCATGTATCATCAATCATCAATTATCAATCATCAATCATCAATCATCAATCATCAATCATCAATCATCAATCATCAATCATCAATCATCCATCGTCAGTCATCAATCATCAATCATCAATCATGTATCATCAATCATCAATCATCAATCATCAATCATCAATCATCAATCATCAATCATCAATTATCAATCATCAATCATCCATCGTCAGTCATCAATCATCAATCATCAATCATGTATCATCAATCATCAATCATCAATCATCAATCATCAATCATCAATCATTAATCATCAATCATCAAACGTCAATCATCAATCATCAATTATCAATCAGATATCATCAGTCATTAGTCATTAATCATTAATCATCAATCATATGTTCTCAATCATCAATAATCAATTCTCAATCATCAATCGTAATCTATGAATCATCAATCATCAATCATCAATGATCAATAATCGATCATCAATCATCAATCACCAATCATCAATCATCAATCATCAATAATCAAACATTAATTATCGAATTGCAATTATCAATCATCAACCATCAATCATCAATCTTAAATCATCCACCATCAAGTTTCAATCATGAATCATCAATCATCAATCATCCATCGTCAGTCATCAATCATCAATCATATATTATCGATCATCAATCGTCAATCATCAGTCATCAGTCATCAATCATCAATCAGCAATCACCAATGATGAATCATCAATCATCAATCATCAATCATCAATCATCAATCATCAATCATCAATCATCAATCATCAATCATCAATCATCACTCATCAATCATCAATCATCAATCATCAATCATCCATCATCAATCATCAATCATCAATCATCAATCATCAATCATCAATCATCAATCATCAATCATCAATCATCAATCATCTATCATCAATCATCACTCGTCAATCATCAATCATCAGTCATCAATCATCAATCATCAATCATCAACCATTATTCATCAATCATCAATCATCAATCATCAATCATCTATCATCAATCATCAATCATCAATTATCTATCATCAATCATCAATCATCTATCATCCCTCATCAATCATCAATCATCAATCATCACTTATCAATTATCAAATATCTATCATCTATCATCAATCATCAATCATCACTCATCAATCATCAAACATCAGTCATCAGTCATCAGTCATCAATCATCAATCATCAATCATCAATGATAAATAATCAATTCTCAATCATCAATCGTCAACTATGAATTATAAACATCAATCAATAATGATCAATGATCGATCATCAATCATCAATCACCAATCATCAAGCCTCAATCATCAATCAACAATCATCAATCATCAATCATCAATCATCAATCATTAATCATTAATCATCAAACATCAATCATCAATCATCAATCATCACTCATCAATCGTCAATCATGAATCATCAATCATCAATCATTAATCATCAATCATCAATCATCAATCATCAATCATCAATCATCAATCATCAATCATCAATCATCAATCATCAATCATCAAACGTCAATCATCAATCATCAATCATCAATCATCACTCATCAATTATCAAATATCTATCATCTATCATCAATCATCAATCATCACTCATTAATCATCAAACATCAGTCATCAGTCATCAGTCATCAATCATCAATCATAAATAATCAATTCTCAATCATCAATCGTCAACTATGAATTATAAACATCAATCAATAATGATCAATGATCGATCATCAATCATCAATCACCAATCATCAAGCCTCAATCATCAATCAACAATCATCAATCATCAATCATCAATCATCAATCATCAATCATTAATCATCAACCATCATTCATCAATCATCAATCATCACTCATCAATCGTCAATCATGAATCATCAATCATCAATCATCAATCATCAATCATCAATCATCAATCATCCATCGTCAGTCATCAATCATCAATCATCAATCATGTATCATCAATCATCAATCATATATTATCAATCATAAATGATCAATCATCAATCATCAATCATCACTCATCAATCATCGACCATCAAACATCAAACATCAGTCATCAATTTGCAATCTTCAATCATCAATCATCAATCATCAATCATCAATCATCAATCATCAATCATCAATCATCAATCATCAATCATCAATCATCAATCATCAATCATCAATCATCAATCATCAATCATCAATCATCAATCATCAATCATCAATCATCAATCATCAATCATCAATCATCAATCATCAATCATCAATCATCAATCATCAATCATCAATCATCAATCATCAATCATCAATCATCAATCATCAATCATCAATCATCAATCATCAATCATCAATCATCAATCATCAATCATCAATCATCAATCATCAATCATCAATCATCAATCATCAACCATCAATCATCAATCATCAATCATCCATCATTAATCATCAATCATCAATCATCAATCATCAATCATCAATCAACAATTATCAATCAACAATCATCAATCATTAATCATCATACATCAATCATCAATCATCACTCATCAATCGTCAATCATCAATCATCGTTCATCAACCATCAATCATCAAGCATCAATCATCAATCATCAATCATCAATCAGCAATTATCAATCATCACTCATCAATCATCAGTCATCAGTCATCAATCATCAATCATCAATCATCAATAATCAATTCTCAATCATCAATCATCAATCATCAATCATCAATCATCAATCATCAATCATTAATCATCAATCATCAATAATCAATCATCAATCATCAATCATCAATCATCAATCATCAATCATCAATCATTAATCATCAATCATCAATCATCAATCATCAATCATCAATCATCAATCATCAATCATCAATCATCAATCGTCAGTCATCAATCATCAATCATCAATCATGTATCATCAACCGTCAATCATCAACCATATATTATCAATCATAAATAATCAATTCTCAATCATCAATCGTCAATTATGAATTATAAACATCAATCAATAATGATCAATGATCGATCATCAATCATCAACCACCAATCATCAAGCCTCAATCATCAATCAACAATCATCAATCATCAATCATCAATCATCAATCATTAATCATCAAACATCAATCATCAATCATCAATCATCACTCATCAATCGTCAATCATGAATCATCAATCATCAATCATCAATCATCAATCATCAATCATCAATCATCAATCATCAATCATCAATCATCAATCATCAATCATCAATCATCAAACGTCAATCATCAATCATCAATCATCAATCATCACTCATCAATCAGCAATCAGCAATCATCAATCATCAATCATCAATCATCACTCATCAATCATCAAACATCAGTCATCAGTCATCAATCATCAATCATCAATCATAAATAATCAATTCTCAATCATCAATCGTCAACTATGAATTATAAACATCAATCAATAATGATCAATGATCGATCATCAATCATCAATCACCAATCATCAAGCCTCAATCATCAATCAACAATCATCAATCATCAATCATCAATCATTAATCATCAAACATCATTCATCAATCATCAATCATCACTCATCAATCGTCAATCATGAATCATCAATCATCAATCATCAATCATCAATCATCAATCATCCAACGTCAGTCATCAATCGTCAATCATCAATCATGTATCATCAATCATCAATCATATATTATCAATCATAAATGATCAATCATCAATCATCAATCATCACTCATCAATCATCGACCATCAAACATCAAACATCAGTCATCAATTTGCAATCTTCAATCATCAATCATCAATCATCAATCATCAATCATCAATCATCAATCATCAATCATCAATCATCAATCATCAATCATCAATCATCAATCATCAATCATCAATCATCAATCATCAATCATCAATCATCAATCATCAATCATCAATCATCAATCATCAATCATCAATCATCAATCATCAATCATCAATCATCAATCATCAATCATCAATCATCAATCATCAATCATCAATCATCAATCATCAACCATCAATCATCAATCATATATCATCCATCATTAATCATCAATCATCAATCATCAATCATCAATCATCAATCATCAATCATCAATCAACAATTATCAATCAACAATCATCAATCATTAATCATCATACATCAATCATCAATCATCACTCATCAATCGTCAATCATCAATCATCGTTCATCAACCATCAATCATCAAGCATCAATCATCAAACATCTATCTTCAATCATCATTCATCAATCATCAATCATCAATCATCAATCATCGATCATCAATCATCAATCATCAATCATCAATCATATATCATCAGTCATTAATAATTAATCATCAATCATATATTATCAATCATCAATCGTCAATCATCAATCATCAATCATGAATCATATATTATCAATCATCAATCGTCAATCATCAATCATCAATCATCAATAATGAATCATAAATTATCAATCATTAATCGTCAATCATCAATCATCAATCATCAATCATAAATCATCAATCACCAATCATCAATCATATATTATCAATCATCAAATATCAATCATCAATCATCAATCAGCAATTATCAATCATCACTCATCAATCATCAGTCATCAGTCATCAATCATCAATCATCAATCATCAATCATCAATCATCAATAATCAATTCTCAATCATCAATCATCAATCATCAATCATCAATCATCAATCATCAATCATTAATCATCAATCATCAATCATCAATCATCAATCATCAATCATCAATCATCAATCATTAATCATCAATCATCAATCATCAATCATCAATCGTCAGTCATCAATCATCAATCATCAATCATCAATCATGTATCATCAATCGTCAATCATCAACCATATATTATAAATCATAAATCATCAATTATCAATCATCAATCATCAATCATCAATCATCAATCATCAATCATCAATCATCAATCATTAATCATCAATCATCAATCATCAATCATCAATTATCAATCATCACTCATCAATCATCAACCATCAAACATCAAACGTCAGTCATCAATTTGCAATCTTCAATCATCAATCATCAATCATCAGTCATCATTCATCATTCATCAACCATCAATCATCAATCATCAATCATCAATCATTAATTATATATCATCAATCATCAATCTTCAATCATCAATCATCACTCTTCAATCATCAATCATCAATCATCAATCATCAATCATCAATCATCAATCATCAATCATCAATCATCAAACATCAATCATCAATCATCAATTATCAATCATCAATCATCAATCATCACTCATCAATTATCAAATATCTATCATCTTTCATCAATCATCAATCATCACTCATCAATCATCAAACATCAGTCATCAGTCATCAGTCATCAATCATCAATCATCAATCATAAATAATCAATTCTCAATCATCAATCGTCAACTATGAATTATAAACATCAATCAATAATGATCAATGATCGATCATCAATCATCAATCACCAATCATCAAGCCTCAATCATCAATCAACAATCATCAATCATCAATCATCAATCATTAATCATCAAACATCAATCATCAATCATCAATCATCACTCATCAATCGTCAATCATGAATCATCAATCATCAATCATCAATCATCAATCATCAATCATCAATCATCAATCATCAATCATCAATCATCAATCATAAATCATCAATCATCAGTCATCAGTCATCAATCATCAATCAGCAATCACCAATGATGAATCATCAATCAGCAATCACCAATGATGAATCATCAATCATCAATCACCAATCATCAACCATCAATAATCAATTCTCAATCATCAATCGTAATCTATGAATCATCAATCATCAATCATCAATGATCAATAATCGATCATCAATCATCAATCACCAATCATCAATCATCAATAATCAAACATTAATTGTCGAATTGCAATTATCAATCATCAACCATCAATCATCAATCTTAAATCATCCACCATCAAGTTTCAATCCTCTATCATCAATCATTAATCATCAATCATCAATCATCAATCATCAATCATCAATCATCACTCATCAATCATCAACCATCAATCATCAATAATCACTCATCAATCATAAACCATCACTCACCAATCATCAATCATAAATCATCAATCATCAATGATCAATGATCGATCATCAATAATCAATCACAAATCATCGATCATCAATCATCAATCATCAATCATCAATCATCAATCATCAATCATCAATCATCAATCATCAATCATCAATCATCAATCATCAATCATCAATCATCAATCATCAATCATCAATCATCAATCATCAATCATCAATCATCAAACATCAATCATCAATCATCAATCATCAATCATCAATCATCAATCATCAATCATCAATCATCAATCATCAATCATCAATCATCAATCATCAATCATCAATCATCAATCATCAATCATCAATCATCAATCATCACTCATCAATTATCAAATATCTATCATCTATCATCAATCATCAATCATCACTCATCAATCATCAAACATCAGTCATCAGTCATCAGTCATCAATCATCCCTCATCAATCATAAATAATCAATCATCAATAATCAATCATCAAACATCAATCATCAATCATCCATCATCAATCATCACTCATCAATTATCAAATATCTATCATCTATCATCAATCATCAATCATCACTCATCAATCATCAAACATCAGTCATCAATCATCAATCATCAATCATAAATAATCAATTCTCAATCATCAATCGTCAACTATGAATTATAAACATCAATCAATAATGATCAATGATCGATCATCAATCATAAATCACCAATCATCAAGCCTCTATCATCAATTAACAATCATCAATCATCAATCATCAATCATTAATCATCAAACGTCAATCATCAATCATCAATCATCACTCATCAATCGTCAATCATGAATCATGAATCATCAATCATCAATCATCAATCATCAATCATCAATCATCAATCATCAGTCATCAATCTTCAATCATCAATCATCAATCATGTATCATCAATCATCAATCATATATTATCAATCATAAATGATCAATCATCAATCATCAATTATCACTCATCAAGCATCAACCATCAAACATCAAACATCAGTCATCAATTTGCAATCTTCAATCATCAATCATCACTCATCAATTATCAAATATCTATCATCTATCATCAATCATCAATCATCAGTCATCAATCATCAATCATCAATCATAAATAATCAATTCTCAATCATCAATCGTCAACTATGAATTATAAACATCAATCAATAATGATCAATGATCGATCATCAATCATAAATCACCAATCATCAAGCCTCTATCATCAATTAACAATCATCAATCATCAATCATCAATCATTAATCATCAAACGTCAATCATCAATCATCAATCATCACTCATCAATCGTCAATCATGAATCATGAATCATCAATCATCAATCATCAATCATCAATCATCAATCATCAATCATCAGTCATCAATCTTCAATCATCAATCATCAATCATGTATCATCAATCATCAATCATATATTATCAATCATAAATGATCAATCATCAATCATCAATTATCACTCATCAAGCATCAACCATCAAACATCAAACATCAGTCATCAATTTGCAATCTTCAATCATCAATCATCACTCATCAATTATCAAATATCTATCATCTATCATCAATCATCAATCATCAATCATCAATCATCAATCATCAATCATCAATCATCAATCATCAATCATCAATCATCCATCATCAATTATCAACCATCGATCATTCATCATCAAAGATCAATCATCAATCAACAATCATCATTCATGAATCATCAATCATCAATCATCAATCATCAATCATCAATCATCAAACATCAATCATCAACCATCAATCATCAATTTGCAAAATCAATCATTAACCATCAAACATCAATCATCAATCATCAATCATTAATCATCAATCATCAATCATCAATCATCAAACATCCATCATCAATCATCAACCATCAATCATTAATCATCAAAGATCAATCATCAATCAACAATCATCACTCATCAATCGTCAATCGTCAATCATCAATCATCGTTCATCAATCATCAATCCTCAATCATCAATCAACAATCATCAATCATCAATCATCAATTATCAATCATTAATCATCAAACATCAATCATCAATCATCACTCATCAATCGTCAATCATGAATCATCAATCATCAATGACCAATCATCAATCATCAATCATCAATCGTCAGTCATCAATCATCAATCATCAATCATCAATCATCAATAATGAATCATAAATTATCAAATATCCATCGTGAATCATCAATCATCAATCATAAATCATCAGTCATCAATCATCAATCATATATTATCATTGATCAATTATCAATCATCAATCATCAATCATCAATCATCAATCATAAATCATCAGTCATCAGTCATCAATCATCAATCATATATTATCATTCATCAATCGGCGATCATCAATCATCAATCATATATTATCGATCATCAATCGTCAATCATCAATCATCAATTTGCAATCATCAATCATCAACCATCAATCATCAATCATCAATCATCAATCATCAATCATCAATTTGCAAAATCAATCATTAACCATCAAACATCAATCATCAATCATCAATCATTAATCATCAATCATCAATCATCAATCATCAAACATCGATCACCAATCATCAATCATCAATCATTAATCATCAATCATCACTTATCAATCATCAATCAGCAATCATCAGTCATCAGTCTTCAGTCATCAATCATCAATCAGCAATCACCAATGATGAATCATCAACCATCAATCATAAACAGTCAATAATCAATTCTCAATCATCAATTGTCAATCAGCAAACATCATTCATCAATCATCAATAATCAATCATCAATCATCAAACATCAATCATCAATCACCAATTATCAATCATCAATCATCAATCATTAGTCATCAATTATGAATCATCAATCATCAATCATCATTCATGTATCATCAATCATCAATCATTAATCATATATTATGAATCATGAATCGTCAATCATCAATCATCTATCATATATCACCTATTATCAATCGTCAATCATCAATCATCAATCATCAATCATAAATCATCAGTCATCAATCATCAATCATCAATCACATACCATCAATCATCAATCAACAATCATCAATCATGAATCATCAATAATCAATCATATATTATCAATCATCAATCGTCAATCATCAATCATCAATCATATATTATCAATCATTGATCGTCAATCTTCAATCATCAACCATCAAACATTAATCAACAATCATCAACCATCAATCATCAAATATCAAACATCAATCATCAATTTGCAATTATCAATCATCAATCATCGATCACCAATCATCAATCATCAATCATCAATCATCAATCATCAATCATCAATCAGTCATCAATCATCAATCAGCAATCACCAATGATGAATCAACAATCATCAATCATCAATCATATATTATCAATCATCAATCGTCAATCATTAATCATCAATCATATATTATCAATCATTGATCGACAATCATCAATCATCAACCATCAAACATCAATCATCAATCATCAAATATCAATCATCAATCATCAATTTGCAATTATCAATCATCAACCATCAATCATCAATCGTCAATCTTCAATCATCAACCTTCAATCATCCATCATCTATCATGAATCATCAATCATCAATAATCAATCATCAACCGTCAATCATCAATCATCAATTTTCAATCATCAATCATGAATCATCAATCATGAATCATCAACAATATATTATCAATCATCAATCGTCAAGCATCAATCATCAATCATCAATCATCAATCAACAATCATCAAACATCAATTATCAATCATCCTTCATCAATCATTAATCATTAATCATCAATCATCAATCATCAATCATCAATCATCAATCATCAATCATCAATCATCAATCATCAATCATCAATCATCAATCATCAATCATCAATCATCAATCGTCAATCATCAATCATCAATATACATTCATCAAACATCAAACATCAATCATCAATCATCAATCATCAATCATCAATCATCATTCATCAATCATCAATCATCAATCATGAATCATCAATCAACAATCATCAAACATCAATTATCAATCATCCTTCATCAATCATTAATCATTAATCATCAATCATCAATCATCAATCATCAATCATCAATCATCAATCGTCAATCAGCAATCATCAATCATCAATATACATTCATCAAACATCAATCATCAATCATCAATCGTCAATCATCAATCATCAATCATCAATCATCAATCATCAATCATCAATCATCAATCATCATTCATCAATCATCAATCATCAGTCATCAATCATCAATCAACAATCATCAATCATTAATCATCAATCATCAGTCATCAATCATCAATCATTAATCATCAATCATCAATCATCAATCATCCATCATCAATCATCAATCATCAATCATCAATCATCAATCATCAATCATCAATCATCAATCATCAATCATCAATCATCAATCATCAATCATCAATCATCAATCATCAATCATCAATCATCAATCGTCAATCATCAATCATCAATCATCAATATACATTCATCAAACATCAATCATCAATCATCAATCATCAATCATCAATCATCATTCATCAATCATCAATCATCAGTCATCAATCATCAATCAACAATCATCAATCATTAATCATCAATCATCAGTCATCAATCATCAATCATCAATCATCAATCATCAATCACCAATCATCAATTATCAATCATCAATAATCAATCGTCAATCATCAATCACAAATCATCAATCATCAATCATCAATCATCAACCATCAATCATCAATCATCAATCAACATTCATCAAACATCAATCATCAATCATCAATCATCAATCATGAATCATCAATCATCAATCATCAATCATCAATCATCAATCATCAATCATCAATCATCAATCATCAATCATCAATCATCAATCATCAATCATCAATCATCAATCATCAATCATCAATCATCAATCATCAATCATCAATCATCAATCATCAATCATCAATCATCAATCATCAATCATCGATCATCAATCATCAATCATCAATCATCAATCATCAATCATCAATCCTCAATCATCAATCATCAATCATCAATAATCAATCATCAATCATCAATCATCAATCATCAATCATTAATCATCAGTCGTCAATCATCAATCAATAATCATCAATCACCAATCATCAATCATCAATCGTAAATCATCAATCATCAATCATCAACGATAAATGATCGATCATCAAACATCAATCATCAATCATCAATTATCAATCATCAATCATCAATCATCAATCATCAATGATCAATCATCAATCATCAATCATCAATCATCAACCATCAATAATCAATCATCAATCATCAATCATCAATCATCAATAATCGATCATCAATCATCAATCATCAATCATCAATCATCGATCATCAATCCTCAATCATCAATCATCAATCATCAATTATCAATCATCAATCATCAATCATCAATCATCAATCATCAATCATCAATCATCAATCATCACTCATCAATCATCAATCATCAATCATCAATCATCAGTCATCAATCATCAATCATCAATCATCAATCATCAATCATCAATCACCAATCATCAATTATCAATCATCAATAATCAATCGTCAATCATCAATCACAAATCATCAATCATCAATCATCAATCATCAATCATCAACCATCAATCATCAATCATCAATCATCAGTCATCAATCATCAATCATCAATCATCAATCATCAATCATGAATCATCAATCATCAATCATCAATCATCAATCATCAATCATCAATCATCAATCATCAATCATCAATCATCAATCATCAATCATCAATCATCAATCATCAATCATCAATCATCAATCATCAATCATCAATCATCGATCATCTATCATCAATCATCAATCATCAATCATCAATCATCAATCCTCAATCATCAATCATCAATCATCAATAATCAATCATCAATCATCAATCATCAATCATCAATCATCAATCATCAATCATCAATCATCAATCATTAATCATCAGTCGTCAATCATCAATCAATAATCATCAATCACCAATCATCAATCATCAATCGTAAATCATCAATCATCAATCATCAACGATAAATGATCGATCATCAAACATCAATCATCAATCATCAATTATCAATCATCAATCATCAATCATCAATCATCAATGATCAATCATCAATCATCAATCATCAATCATCAACCATCAATAATCAATCATCAATCATCAATCATCAATCATCAATAATCGATCATCAATCATCAATCATCAATCATCAATCATCGATCATCAATCCTCAATCATCAATCATCAATTATCAATCATCAATCATCAATCATCAATCATCAATCATCAATCATCAATCATCAATCATCAATCATCACTCATCAATCATCAATCATCAATCATCAATCATCAGTCATCAATCATCAATCATCAATCATCAATCATCAATCATCAATCACCAATCATCAATTATCAATCATCAATAATCAATCGTCAATCATCAATCACAAATCATCAATCATCAATCATCAATCATCAACCATCAATCATCAATCATCAATCATCAGTCATCAATCATCAATCATCAATCATCAATCATCAATTATCAATCATCAATCATCAATCATCAATCATCAACCATCAATCATCAATCATCAATCATCAATCATCAATCATCAATCACCAATCATCAATCGTCGATCATCAATCATCAATTATAAATCATCAATAATCACTTATCAATCATCAATCATCAATCATCAATCATCAATCATCAATCATCAATCATCAATCATCAATCATCAATCATCAATCATCAATCATCAATCATCAATCATCACTCATCAATCATCAATCATCAATCATCAATCATCAGTCATCAATCATCAATCATCAATCATCAATCATCAATCATCAATCACCAATCATCAATTATCAATCATCAATAATCAATCGTCAATCATCAATTATCAATCAACAATCATCAATCATCAATCATCAATCATCAATCATCAATCATCAATCATCAATCATCAATCATCAATCATCAATCATCAATCATCAATCATCAATCATCAATCATCAATCATCAATCATCAATCATCAATCATCAATCATCAATCATCAATCATCAATCATCAATCATCAACCATCAATCATCAATCATCAATCATCAGTCATCAATCATCAATCATCAATCATAAATCATCAATCATCAACTATCAATCATCAATCATCAATCATCTATCATCAATCATCAATCATCAATCATCAATCATCAATCATCAATCATCAATCATCAATCATCAATCATCAATCATCAATCATCAATCATCAATCATCAATCATCAATCATCAATCATCAATTATCAATTATCAATCATCAATCATCAATCATCAACGATCAAGCATCAAGCATCAATCATCAATCATCAATCATCAATCATCAATCATAAATCATCAATCATCAACTATCAATCATCAATCATCTATCATCAATCATCAATCATCAATCATCAATCATCAATCATCAATTATCAATTATCAATCATCAATCATCTATCATCAATCATCAATCATCAATCATCAATCATCAATCATCAATTATCAATTATCAATCATCAATCATCAATCATCAACGATCAAGCATCAAGCATCAATCATCAATCATCAATCATCAATCATCAATCATCAATCATCAATCATCAATCATCAATCATCAATCATCAATAATCAATTATCAATCAACAATCATCAATCATCAATCATCAATCATCAATCATCAATCATCAATCATCAATCATCAATCATCAATCATCAATCATCAATCACCAATCATCAATTATCAATCATCAATAATCAATCGTCAATCATCAATCACAAATCATCAATCATCAATCATCAACCATCAATCATCAATCATCAATCATCAGTCATCAATCATCAATCATCAATCATCAATCATCAATCATGAATCATCAATCATCAATCATCAATCATCAATCATCAATCATCAATCATCAATCATCAATCATCAATCATCAATCATCAATCATCAATCATCAATCATCAATCATCAATCATCAATCATCAATCATCAATCATCGATCATCAATCATCAATCATCAATCATCAATCATCAATCATCAATCCTCAATCATCAATCATCAATCATCAATCCTCAATCATCAATCATCAATCATCAATAATCAATCATCAATCATCAATCATCAATCATCAATCATTAATCATCAGTCGTCAATCATCAATCAATAATCATCAATCACCAATCATCAATCATCAATCGTAAATCATCAATCATCAATCATCAACGATAAATGATCGATCATCAAACATCAATCATCAATCATCAATTATCAATCATCAATCATCAATCATCAATCATCAATGATCAATCATCAATCATCAATCATCAATCATCAACCATCAATAATCAATCATCAATCATCAATCATCAATCATCAATAATCGATCATCAATCATCAATCATCAATCATCAATCATCGATCATCAATCCTCAATCATCAATCATCAATTATCAATCATCAATCATCAATCATCAATCATCAATCATCAATCATCAATCATCAATCATCAATCATCAATCATCAATCATCACTCATCAATCATCAATCATCAATCATCAATCATCAGTCATCAATCATCAATCATCAATCATCAATCATCAATCATCAATCACCAATCATCAATTATCAATCATCAATAATCAATCGTCAATCATCAATCACAAATCATCAATCATCAATCATCAATCATCAACCATCAATCATCAATCATCAATCATCAGTCATCAATCATCAATCATCAATCATCAATCATCAATCATCAATTATCAATCATCAATCATCAATCATCAATCATCAACCATCAATCATCAATCATCAATCATCAATCACCAATCATCAATCGTCGATCATCAATCATCAATTATAAATCATCAATAATCACTTATCAATCATCAATCATCAATCATCAATCATCAATCATCAATCATCAATCATCAATCATCAATCATCAATCATCAATCATCAATCATCAATCATCAATCATCAATCAACAATCATCAATCATCAATCATCAATCATCAATCATCAATCATCAATCATCAATCATCAATCATCAATCATCAATCATCAATCATCAATCATCAATCATCAATCATCAATCATCAATCATCAATCATCAATCATCAATCATCAATCATCAATCATCAATCATCAATTATCAATTATCAATCATCAATCATCAATCATCAACGATCAAGCATCAAGCATCAATCATCAATCATCAATCATCAATCATCAATCATAAATCATCAATCATCAACTATCAATCATCAATCATCTATCATCAATCATCAATCATCAATCATCAATCATCAATTATCAATTATCAATTATCAATCATCAACGATCAAGCATCAAGCATCAATCATCAATCATCAATCATCAATCATCAATCATCAATCATCAATCATCAATCATCAATCATCAATAATCAATTATCAATCAACAATCATCAATCATCAATCATCAATCATCAATCATCAATCATCAATCATCAATCATCAATCATCAATCATCAATCATCAATCATCAATCATCAATCATCAATTATCAATCAACAATCATCAATCATCAATCATCAATCATCAATCATCAATCATCAATCATCAATCATCAATCATCAATCATCAATCATCAATCATCAATCATCAATCATCAATCATCAATTATCAATTATCAATCATCATTCATCAATCATCAACGATCAAGCATCAATCATCAATCATCAATCATCAATCATCAATCATCAATCATCAATCATCAATGATCAATGATCAATCATCAATCATCAATCATTAATCACCAATCATCAATCATCAATCGTCAATCATCAATCATCAATTATAACTCATCAATAATCACTTATCAATCATCAATCATCAATCATCAATCATCAATCATCAATCATCAGTCATCAATCATCACTCATCAATCATCAATCATCAATCATCAATCATCAATCATCAATCATCAATCATCAATCATCAATCATCAATCATCAATCATCAATCATCAATCATCAATCATCAATCATCAATCATCAATCATCAGTCATCAATCATCAACCATCAATCATCAATCATCAATCATCAATCATCAATCATCAATCATCAATCATCAATCATCAATCAACAATCATCAATCATCAATCATCAATCATCAATCATCAATCATCAATCATCAATCATCAATCATCAATCATCAATCATCAATCATCAATTATCAATCATCAACCATCAATCATCAACGATCAAGCATCAAGCATCAAGCATCAATCATCAATAATCAATCATCAATCATCAATCATCAATCATCAATCATAAATTATCAATCATCAACCATCAATCATCAATCATCTATCATCAATCATCAATCATCAATCATCAATCATCAATTATCAATTATCAATTATCAATTATCAATCATCAATCATCAACGATCAAGCATCAAGCATCAATCATCAATCATCAATCATCAATCATCAATCATCAATCATCAATCTTCAATCATCAATCATCAATCAACAATCATCAATCATCAATCATCAATCATCAATCATCAATCATCAATCATCAATCATCAATCATCAATCATCAATTATCAATTATCAATCATCAATCATCAATCATCAACGATCAAGCATCAAGCATCAATCATCAATCATCAATCATCAATCATCAATCATCAATCATCAATCATTAATCACCAATCATCAATCATCAATCGTCAATCATCAATCATCAATTATAAATCATCAGTAATCACTTATCAATCATCAATCATCAATCATCAATCATCAATCATCAATCATCAATCATCAATCATCAATCATCAATCATCAATCATCAATCATCAATCATCAATCATCAATCATCAATCATCAATCATCAATCATCAATCATCAATCATCAATCATCAATCATCAATCATCAATCATCAATCATCAATCATCAATCATCAATCATCAATCATCAATCATCAATCATCAATCATCTATCATCAATCATCAATCATCAATCATCAATCATCAATCATCAATCATCAATCATCAATCAACAATCATCAATCATCAATCATCAATCATCAATCATCAATCATCAATCATCAATCATCAATTATCAATCATCAATCATCAACGATCAAGCATCAAGCATTAATCATCAATCATCAATCATCAATCATCAATCATAAATCATCAATCATCAACCATCAATCATCAATCATCTATCATCAATTATCAATCATCAATCATCAATCATCAATCATCAATCATCAATCATCAATCATCAATCAACATTCATCAAACATCAATCATCAATCATCAATCATCAATCATGAATCATCAATCATCAATCATCAATCATCAATCATCGATCATCAATCATCAATCATCAATCATCAATCATCAATCCTCAATCATCAATCATCAATCATCAATCATCAATCATCAATCATTAATCATCAATCGTCGATCATCAATCAATAATCATCAATCACCAATCATCAATCATCAATCGTAAATCATCAATCATCAATCATCAATGATAAATGATCGATCACGTAACATCAAACATCAATCATCAATTATCAATCATCAATCATCAATCATCAATCATCAATCATCAACAACATATCATCAATCATCAATCATCAATTATCAATTATTAATACTCAGTCATCAATCATCAATGATAAATGATCGATCATCAATCATCAATCATCAATCATCAATCATCAATCATCAATCATCAATCATCAATCAACAATCATCAATCATCAGTCATCAATCATCAATCATCAATCATCAATCATCAATCATCAATCATCAATCATCAATCATCAATCATCAATCATCAATCAACATTCATCAAACATCAATCATCAATCATCAATCATCAATCATCAATCATCAATCATGAATCATCAATCATCAATTATCAATCATCAATCTTCAATTATCAATCATCAATCATCAATCATCAACGATCAAGCATCAAGCATCAATCATCAATCATCAATCATCAATCATCAATCATCAATCATCAATCATCAATCATTAATCATCAATCGTCGATCATCAATCAATAATCATCAATCACCAATCATCAATCATCAATCGTAAATCATCAATCATCAATCATCAATGATAAATGATCGATCACGTAACATCAAACATCAATCATCAATTATCAATCATCAATCATCAATCATCAATCATCAACAACATATCATCAATCATCAATCATGAATTATCAATTATTAATACTCAGTCATCAATCATCAATGATAAATGATCGATCATCAATCATCAATCATCAATCATCAATCATCAATCATCAATCATCAATCATCAATCTTCAATCATCAATCATCAATCAACAATCATCAATCATCAATCATCAATCATCAATCATCAATCATCAATCATCAATCATCAATTATCAATCATCAATCATCAATCATCAACGATCAAGCATCAAGCATCAATCATCAATCATCAATCATCAATCATCAATCATCAATCATCAATCATCAATCATCAATCATTAATCACCAATCATCAATCATCAATCGTCAATCATCAATCATCAATTATAAATCATCAGTAATCACTTATCAATCAATCAATCATCAATCATCAATCATCAATCATCAATCATCAATCATCAATCATCAATCATCAATCATCAATCATCAATCATCAATCATCAATCATCAATCATCAATCATCAATCATCAATCATCAATCATCAATCATCAATCATCAATCATCAATCATCTATCATCAATCATCAATCATCAATCATCAATCATCAATCATCAATCATCAATCATCAATCATAAATCATCAATCATCAACCATCAATCATCAATCATCTATCATCAATTATCAATCATCAATCATCAATCATCAATCATCAATCATCAATCATCAATCATCAATCATCAATCATCAATCATCAATCATCAATCAACATTCATCAAACATCAATCATCAATCATCAATCATCAATCATCAATCATCAATCATCAATCATCAATCATCAATCATCAATCATCAATCATCAATCATCAATCATCAATCATCAATCATCAATCATCAATCATCAATCATCAATCATCAATCATCAATCATCAATCATCAATCATCAATCATCAATCATCAATCATCAATCATCAATCATCAATCATCAATCATCAATCATCAATCATCGATCATCAATCATCAATCATCAATCATCAATCATCAATCATCAATCATCAATCATCAATCATCAATCATCAATCATCAATCATCAATCAACATTCATCAAACATCAATCATCAATCATCAATCATCAATCATGAATCATCAATCATCAATTATCAATCATCAATCTTCAATTATCAATCATCAATCATCAATCATCAATCATCAATCATCAATCATCAATCATCAATCATCAATCATCAATCATCAATCATCAATCATCAATCATCAATCATCGATCATCAATCATCAATCATCAATCATCAATCATCAATCATCAATCCTCAATCATCAATCATCAATCATCAATCATCAATCATCAATCATCAATCATCAATCATCAATCATCAATCATCAATCATCAATCATCAATCATCAATCATCAATCATCAATCATCAATCATTAATCATCAATCGTCAATCATCAATCAATAATCATCAATCACCAATTATCAATCATCAATCGTAAATCATCAATCATCAATGATAAATGATCGATCACGTAACATCAAACATCAATCATCAATTATCAATCATCAATCATCAATCATCAATCATCAGTCATCAATCATCAATCATCAACAACATATCATCAATCATCAATCATCAATTATCAATTATTAATACTCAGTCATCAATCATCAATGATAAATGATCGATCATCAAACATCAATCATCAATCATCAATTATCAATCATCGATCATCAAACATCAATCATCAATCATCAATTATCAATCATCAATCATCAATGATCAATCATCAATTATCAATCATCAACCATCAATCATCAATCATCAATCATCAATCATCAATCATCAATCATCAATCATCAATCATCAATCATCAATCATCAATCATCAATCATCAATCATCAATCAACAATCATCAATCATCAATCATCAATCATCAATCATCAATCATCAATCATCAATCATCAATTATCAATCATCAACCATCAATCATCAACGATCAAGCATCAAGCATCAAGCATCAATCATCAATAATCAATCATCAATCATCAATCATCAATCATCAATCATCAATCATCAATCACCAATCATAAATTATCAATCATCAACCATCAATCATCAATCATCTATCATCTATCATCAATCATCAATCATCAATCATCAATCATCAATCATCAATCATCAATCATCAATCATCAATCATCAATCATCAATCATCAATCATCAATCATCAATCACCAATCATCAATCATCAATTATCAATTATCAATCATGAATCATCAATCATCAATCATCAATCATCAATCATCAATCATCAATCATCAATCATCAATCATCAATCATCAATCATCAATCATCAATCAACAATCATCAATCATCAATCATCAATCATCAATCATCAATCATCAATCATCAATCATCAATTATCAATTATCAATCATCAATCATCAACGATCAAGCATCAAGCATCAATCATCAATCATCAATCATCAATCATCAATTATCAATCATCAATCATCAATCATTAATCACCAATCATCAATCATCAATCGTCAATCATCAATCATCAATTAGAAATCATCAATAATCACTTAGCAATCATCAATCATCAATCATCAATCATCAATCATCAATCATCAATCATCAATCATCAATCATCAATCATCAATCATCAATCATCAATCATCAATCATCAATCATCAATCATCAATCATCAATCATCAATCATCAATCATCAATCATCAATCATCAATCATCAATCATCAATCATCAATCATCAATCATCAATCATCAATCATCAATCAACAATCATCAATCATCAATCATCAATCATCAATCATCAATCATCAATCATCAATCATCAATCATCAATTATCAATTATCAATCATCAATCATCAACGATCAAGCATCAAGCATCAATCATCAATCATCAATCATCAATCATCAATCATCAATCATCAATCATCAATCATCAATCATCAATCATCAATCATCAATCATCAATCATCAATCATCAATCATCAATCATCAATCATCAATCATCAATCATCAATCATCAATCATCAATCATCAATCATCAATCATCAATCATCAATCATCAATCATCAATCATCAATCATCAATCATCAATCATCAATCATCGATCATCAATCATCAATCATCAATCATCAATCATCAATCATCAATCATCAATCATCAATCATCAATCATCAATCATCAATCATCAATCAACATTCATCAAACATCAATCATCAATCATCAATCATCAATCATCAATCATGAATCATCAATCATCAATTATCAATCATCAATCTTCAATTATCAATCATCAATCATCAATCATCAATCATCAATCATCAATCATCAATCATCAATCATCAATCATCAATCATCAATCATCAATCATCAATCATCAATCATCAATCATCAATCATCAATCATCGATCATCAATCATCAATCATCAATCATCAATCATCAATCATCAATCCTCAATCATCAATCATCAATCATCAATCATCAATCATCAATCATCAATCATCAATCATCAATCATCAATCATCAATCATCAATCATCAATCATCAATCATCAATCATCAATCATTAATCATCAATCGTCAATCATCAATCAATAATCATCAATCACCAATTATCAATCATCAATCGTAAATCATCAATCATCAATGATAAATGATCGATCACGTAACATCAAACATCAATCATCAATTATCAATCATCAATCATCAATCATCAATCATCAGTCATCAATCATCAATCATCAACAACATATCATCAATCATCAATCATCAATTATCAATTATTAATACTCAGTCATCAATCATCAATGATAAATGATCGATCATCAAACATCAATCATCAATCATCAATTATCAATCATCGATCATCAAACATCAATCATCAATCATCAATTATCAATCATCAATCATCAATGATCAATCATCAATTATCAATCATCAACCATCAATCATCAATCATCAATCATCAATCATCAATCATCAATCATCAATCATCAATCATCAATCATCAATCATCAATCATCAATCATCAATCATCAATCATCAATCAACAATCATCAATCATCAATCATCAATCATCAATCATCAATCATCAATCATCAATCATCAATTATCAATCATCAACCATCAATCATCAACGATCAAGCATCAAGCATCAAGCATCAATCATCAATAATCAATCATCAATCATCAATCATCAATCATCAATCATCAATCATCAATCACCAATCATAAATTATCAATCATCAACCATCAATCATCAATCATCTATCATCTATCATCAATCATCAATCATCAATCATCAATCATCAATCATCAATCATCAATCATCAATCATCAATCATCAATCATCAATCATCAATCATCAATCATCAATCATCAATCATCAATCATCAATCATCAATCACCAATCATCAATCATCAATCATCAATCATCAATCATCAATCATCAATCATCAATCATCAATCATCAATCATCAATCATCAATCATCAATCATCAATCATCAATCATCAATCATCAATCATCAATCATCAATCAACAACAACAATCATCAATCATCAATCATCAATCATCAATCATCAATCATCAATCATCAATCATCAATTATCAATTATCAATCATCAATCATCAACGATCAAGCATCAAGCATCAATCATCAATCATCAATCATCAATCATCAATTATCAATCATCAATCATCAATCATTAATCACCAATCATCAATCATCAATCGTCAATCATCAATCATCAATTAGAAATCATCAATAATCACTTAGCAATCATCAATCATCAATCATCAATCATCAATCATCAATCATCAATCATCAATCATCAATCATCAATCATCAATCATCAATCATCAATCATCAATCATCAATCATCAATCATCAATCATCAATCATCAATCATCAATCATCAATCATCAATCATCAATCATCAATCATCAATCATCAATCATCAATCATCAATCATCAATCAACAATCATCAATCATCAATCATCAATCATCAATCATCAATCATCAATCATCAATCATCAATCATCAATTATCAATTATCAATCATCAATCATCAACGATCAAGCATCAAGCATCAATCATCAATCATCAATCATCAATCATCAATCATCAATCATCAATCATCAATCATCAATCATCAATCATCAATCATCAATCATCAATCATCAATCATAAATCATCAATCATCAACCATCAATCATCAATCATCTATCATCAATTATCAATCATCAATCATCAATCATCAATCATCAATCATCAATCATCAATCATCAATCATCAATCAACATTCATCAAACATCAATCATCAATCATCAATCATCAATCATCAATCATCAATCATCAATCATCAATCATCAATCATCAATCATCAATCATCAATCATCAATCATCAATCATCAATCATCAATCATCAATCATCAATCATCAATCATCAATCATCAATCATCAATCATCAATCATCAATCATCAATCATCAATCATCAATCATCAATCATCAATCATCAATCATCAATCATCAATCATCAATCAACAATCATCAATCATCAATCATCAATCATCAATCATCAATCATCAATCATCAATCATCAATCATCAATCATCAATCATCAATTATCAATTATCAATCATCAATCATCAATCATCAATCATCAATCATCAATCATCAATCATCAATCATCAATCATCAATCATCAATCATCAATCATCAATCATCAATCATCAATCATCAATCATCAATCATCAATCATCAATCATCAATCATCAATCATCAATCATCAATCATCAATCATCAATCGTCAATCATCAATTATCAATCATCAACCATCAATCATCAACGATCAAGCATCAAGCATCAAGCATCAATCATCAATAATCAATCATCAATCATCAATCATCAATCATCAATCATCAATCATAAATTATCAATCATCAACCATCAATCATCAATCATCTATCATCAATCATCAATCATCAATCATCAATCATCAATCATCAATCATCAATCATCAATTATCAATTATCAATCATCAATCATCAATCATCAACGATCAAGCATCAAGCATCAATCATCAATCATCAATCATCAATCATCAACGATCAATCATCAATCATCAATCATCAATCAACAATCATCAATCATCAATCATCAATCATCAATCATCAATCATCAATCATCAATCATCAATCATCAATCATCAATTATCAATTATCAATCATCAATCATCAATCATCAATCATCAACGATCAAGCATCAAGCATCAATCATCAATCATCAATCATCAATCATCAATCATCAATCATCAATCATTAATCACCAATCATCAATCATCAATCGTCAATCATCAATCATCAATTAGAAATCATCAATAAT
>CATOZT010000092.1:0-102584 GCA_954870665.1 Stratiomys singularior
AGTCATGTATCATCAATCATAAATCATATATTATCAATCTTCAATCGTCAATCATCAATCATCAATCAGATATTTTCATTCATCAATCGTCGATCATCAATCATCAATCATCAACCATCAATCATCAATCATCAATCATCAATCATCAAACATCAAACATCAATCATCAATTTGCAATTATCAATCATCTACCATCAATCATCAACCATCAATCATCAATAATCTATCATCAATCATCAATCATCAATCATCGATCATCAATCATCAATCATCAATCATCAATCATCAATCATCAATCATCAATCATCAATCATCAATCATCAATCATCAATCATCAATTATCAATCATCAACCACCAATCATCAATCATCAATCATCAATCATCAATCATAAATCATCAATCATCAATTATCAATCATTAATCATCAAATATCAATCATCAATCATCAATCATCAATCATCAATCATCAATCATCAATCATCAATCATCAATCATCAATCATCAATCATCAATCATCAATCATCAATCATCAATCATCAATCATCAATCATCAATTATCAATCATCAATCATCAATCATCAATCATCAATCATCAATTATCAATCATCAATCATCAATCATCAATCATCAATCATCAATCATCAATCATCAATCATCAATCATCAGTCATTAATCATCAATCATCAATCATCAATCATCAATCATCAATAATCGATCATCAATCATCAATCATCAATCATCAAACATCAATCATAAATCAACAATCATCAATCATCAATCATTAGTCATGTATCATCAATCATCAATCATATATTATCAATCTTCAATCGTCAATCATCAATCATCAATCAGATATTTTCATTCATCAATCGTCGATCATCAATCATCAATCATCAACCATCAATCATCAATCATCAATCATCAATCATCAAACATCAAACATCAATCATCAATTTGCAATTATCAATCATCTACCATCAATCATCAACCATCAATCATCAGTAATCTATCATCAATCATCAATCATCAATCATCAATCATCGATCATCAATCATCAATCATCAATCATCAATCATCAATTTTCAATCATCAATCATCAATCATCAATCATCAATTATCAATCATCAATCATCAATCACCAATCATCAATCATCAATCATAAATCATCAATCATCAATTATCAATCATTCATCATCAAATATCAATCATCAATCATCAATCATCAATCATCAATCATCAATCATCAATCATCAATCATCAATCATCAATCATCAATCATCAATCATCAATCATCAATCATCAATGATCAATCATCAATCATCAATCAACAATAATAAATCATCAGTCATGTATCATCAATCATCAATTATCAATCATACATTATCAATCTTCAATCGTCAATCATCAATTATCAATCATATATCATCATTCATCAATCGTCAATCATCAGTCATCAATCATCAATCATCAACCATCAATCATCATCATCAATCTCATCATCAATCACCAATGATCAATGATCGATCATCAATCATCAGTCACCAATCATCAATCATCAATCATAAAACATCAATCATCAATTTGCAAAAATCAATCATCAACCATCAATCATCAATCATCAACCATCAATCATCAATAATCAATCATCAATCATCAAATATCAAACATCAATCATCACTTTGCAATTATCAATCATCAACCATCAACCATCAATCATCAATCATCAACCATCAATCATCAATCATCTATCATCAATCATCAATCATCAATCATCAATAATCAATCATCAATCATCAATCATCAATCATCAATCATCAATCATCAATCATCAATCATCAATCATCAATCATCATTTATCAATTATCAATTATTAACCCACAACCATGAATCATCAATTAGATATCATCAATTATCAATCACCAATTATCAATCATCAAACATCAATCATCAATCATCTATCTTCAATCATCAATCATCAAATATCAATCATCAATCACCAATTATCAATCATCAAACATCAATCATCAATCATCAATCATCAATCATCAATCATCAATCATCAATCATCAATCATCAATCATCAATCATCAATCATCAATCATCAATCATCAATCATCAATCATCAATCATCAATCATCTATTATCTATCATCAATCATCAATCATCAATCATCAATCATCAATCATCAATCATCTATCATCAATCATCAATGATCAATCATCAATCATAAATCATCAATCATCAATCATCAATGATCAATCATCCATCATCAATCATCAATCATAAATCATAAATCATCAATCATCACTCATCACTCATTAATCATGTATCATCAATCATCAATCATCAATCATATATTATAAACCATCAATTGTCAACCATCAATCATCAATCATCAATCATCAATCATTAATCATCAACCATCAATTTGCAATTATCAATCATCACCCATCAATTATCATTCATCAATCATCAACAATCAATCATCAATCATCTATCATCAATCATCAATCATCAATCATCAATCATCAATCATCAATCATCAATCATCAATCACCAATCATCAACCAAAAATCATAAATCATCAATCATCAATCATCAATCATCAATCATCAATCATCAATCATCAATCATCAATCATCAATCATCAATCATCAATCGTCAATCATCAATCATCAAGTATAAATAATTAATCCACAACCATGAATCATCAATTAGATATCATCAATTATCAATCACCAATTATCAATCATCAAACATCAATCATCAAACAACAATCCTCACTCATGAATCATCAATCATTAATCATCAATCATCAATCATCAATCATGAATCATGAATCATCAATCAGCAATCATCAATCATAAATCATCAATCATCAATCATCAATCATCAATCATCAATCATCAATCATCAATCATCAATCATCAATCATCAATCATAAATCATCAATCATCAATCATCAATCATCAATCGTCAATCATCAATCATCAATCATCAATCATCAATCATCACTCATCACTCATCAACCATCAATCTTCAATCATCAATCATCAATCATCAATCATCAATCATCAATCATCAAACATCAATAATCAATCATCAATCATCAATCATCAATCATCAATCATCAATCATCAATAAGCAATCGTCAATTATCAATTATCAATCATCACTCATCAATCATCAATCATCAATCATCAATCATCAATCATCGATCACCAATCATCAATTATCAATCATCAATCATGTATCATCAATCATCAATCATTAATCATATATTATCTATCATCAATCGGCAATCATCAGTCATCAATCATAGATTATCATTCATCAATCGCCAATTATCAATCATCAACCATCACACATAAATTATTAACCATGAATCATCAATCATCAATTATCGATCATCAATCATCAATCATCAATCATCAATCATCAATCCTCAATCATCAATCATCAATCATCAATCATATATTATCAATCATCAATCATCAATCATCAATCATCAATCATCAATCATCAATCATCAATCATCAATCATCAATCATCAATCATCAATCATCAATCATCAATCATCATACATCAATTATCAATCATCAATCACAAATCATCAATCATCAATCATCAATCATCAATCATCAATCATCAATCATCAAACATCAATAATCAATCATCAATCATCAATCATCAATCATCAATCATCAATCATCAATAAGCAATCGTCAATTATCAATTATCAATCATCACTCATCAATCATCAATCATCAATCATCAATCATCAATCATCGATCACCAATCATCAATTATCAATCATCAATCATGTATCATCAATCATCAATCATTAATCATATATTATCTATCATCAATCGGCAATCATCAGTCATCAATCATAGATTATCATTCATCAATCGCCAATTATCAATCATCAACCATCACACATAAATTATTAACCATGAATCATCAATCATCAATCATCAATCATCAATCATAAATCATCAATCATCAATCATCAATTATCAATCATTAATCATCAAATATCAATCATCAATCATCAATCATCAATCATCAATCATCAATCATCAATCATCAATCATCAATCATCAATCATCAATCATCAATCATCAATCATCAATCATCAATCATCAATCATCAATTATCAATCATCAATCATCAATCATCAATCATCAATCATCAATTATCAATCATCGATCATCAATCATCAATCATCAATCATCAATCATCAATCATCAATCATCAATCATCAGTCATTAATCATCAATCATCAATCATCAATCATCAATCATCAATAATCGATCATCAATCATCAATCATCAATCATCAAACATCAATCATAAATCAACAATCATCAATCATCAATCATTAGTCATGTATCATCAATCATCAATCATATATTATCAATCTTCAATCGTCAATCATCAATCATCAATCAGATATTTTCATTCATCAATCGTCGATCATCAATCATCAATCATCAACCATCAATCATCAATCATCAATCATCAATCATCAATCATCAATCATCAATCATCAAACATCAAACATCAATCATCAATTTGCAATTATCAATCATCTACCATCAATCATCAACCATCAATCATCAGTAATCTATCATCAATCATCAATCATCAATCATCAATCATCGATCATCAATCATCAATCATCAATCATCAATCATCAATTTTCAATCATCAATCATCAATCATCAATCATCAATTATCAATCATCAATCATCAATCACCAATCATCAATCATCAATCATAAATCATCAATCATCAATTATCAATCATTCATCATCAAATATCAATCATCAATCATCAATCATCAATCATCAATCATCAATCATCAATCATCAATCATCAATCATCAATCATCAATAATCAATCATCAATCATCAATCATCAATGATCAATCATCAATCATCAATCATCAATCAACAATAATAAATCATCAGTCATGTATCATCAATCATCAATTATCAATCATACATTATCAATCTTCAATCGTCAATCATCAATTATCAATCATATATCATCATTCATCAATCGTCAATCATCAGTCATCAATCATCAATCATCAACCATCAATCATCAATCATCAATCATCAATCACCAATGATCAATGATCGATCATCAATCATCAGTCACCAATCATCAATCATCAATCATAAAACATCAATCATCAATTTGCAAAAATCAATCATCAACCATCAATCATCAATCATCAACCATCAATCATCAATAATCAATCATCAATCATCAAATATCAAACATCAATCATCACTTTGCAATTATCAATCATCAACCATCAACCATCAATCATCAATCATCAAACATCAATCATCAATCATCTATCATCAATCATCAATCATCAATCATCAATAATCAATCATCAATCATCAATCATCAATCATCAATCATCAATCATCAATCATCAATCATCAATCATCAATCATCATTTATCAATTATCAATTATTAACCCACAACCATGAATCATCAATTAGATATCATCAATTATCAATCACCAATTATCAATCATCAAACATCAATCATCAATCATCTATCTTCAATCATCAATCATCAAATATCAATCATCAATCACCAATTATCAATCATCAAACATCAATCATCAATCATCAATCATCAATCATCAATCATCAATCATCAATCATCAATCATCAATCATCAATCATCAATCATCAATCATCAATCATCAATCATCAATCATCAATCATCAATCATCAATCATCAATCATCAATCATCAATCATCAATCATCAATCATCAATCATCAATCATCAATCATCAATCATCTATTATCTATCATCAATCATCAATCATCAATCATCAATCATCAATCATCAATCATCTATCATCAATCATCAATGATCAATCATCAATCATAAATCATCAATCATCAATCATCAATGATCAATCATCCATCATCAATCATCAATCATAAATCATAAATCATCAATCATCACTCATCACTCATTAATCATGTATCATCAATCATCAATCATCAATCATATATTATAAACCATCAATTGTCAATCATCAATCATCAATCATCAATCATCAATCATCAATCATTAATCATCAACCATCAATTTGCAATTATCAATCATCACCCATCAATTATCATTCATCAATCATCAACAATCAATCATCAATCATCTTTCATCAATCATCAATCATCAATCATCAATCATCAATCATCAATCATCAATCATCAATCACCAATCATCAACCAAAAATCATAAATCATCAATCATCAATCATCAATCATCAATCATCAATCATCAATCATCAATCATCAATCATCAATCATCAATCATCAATCGTCAATCATCAATCATCAATTATAAATAATTAATCCACAACCATGAATCATCAATTAGATATCATCAATTATCAATCACCAATTATCAATCATCAAACATCAATCATCAAACAACAATCCTCACTCATGAATCATCAATCATTAATCATCAATCATCAATCATCAATCATGAATCATGAATCATCAATCAGCAATCATCAATCATAAATCATCAATCATCAATCATCAATCATCAATCATCAATCATCAATCATCAATCATCAATCATCAATCATCAATCATCAATCATAAATCATCAATCATCAATCATCAATCATCAATCGTCAATCATCAATCATCAATCATCAATCATCAATCATCACTCATCACTCATCAACCATCAATCTTCAATCATCAATCATCAATCATCAATCATCAATCATCAATCATCAATCATCAAACATCAATAATCAATCATCAATCATCAATCATCAATCATCAATCATCAATCATCAATAAGCAATCGTCAATTATCAATTATCAATCATCACTCATCAATCATCAATCATCAATCATCAATCATCAATCATCGATCACCAATCATCAATTATCAATCATCAATCATGTATCATCAATCATCAATCATTAATCATATATTATCTATCATCAATCGGCAATCATCAGTCATCAATCATAGATTATCATTCATCAATCGCCAATTATCAATCATCAACCATCACACATAAATTATAAACCATGAATCATCAATCATCAATTATCGATCATCAATCATCAATCATCAATCATCAATCATCAATCCTCAATCATCAATCATCAATCATCAATCATATATTATCAATCATCAATCATCAATCATCAATCATCAATCATCAATCATCAATCATCAATCATCAATCATCAATCATCAATCATCAATCATCAATCATCAATCATCAATCATCATACATCAATTATCAATCATCAATCACAAATCATCAATCATCAATCATCAATCATTAATCATCAATCTTGTACCATCAATTATGTATTATCAATCATCAATCGTCAATCATCAATCATCTATCATATATTATCATTCATCAATCGTCATTCATCAATCATCAATCATAAATCATCAACCATCAATCATCAATCATCAATCATCAATCATCAATCATCATATATCAATCATCAATCATCAATCATCAACCATAAATCATCAATCATCAATCATCAATCATCAATCATCAATCATCAATCATCAATCATCAGTCATCAATCTTCAATCATTAATCATAAATCATCAATTATCAATCATCAATCATGTATCATCAATCATCAATCATCAATCATAAATCACCAATTATCAATCATCAATCATCAATCATCAATCATCAATCATCAATCATCAATCATCAATCATCAATCGTCAATCATCAATCATCAATCATCAATCATCAATCATCAATCATCAATCATCAATCATCAATCATCAATCATCAATCATCAATCATCAATCATCAATCATCAATCATCAATCATCAATCATCAATCATCAATCATCAATCATCAATCATCAATCATCAATCATCAATCATCAATCATCAATCATCACTCATCAATCATCAATCATCAATCATCAATCATCAATCATCAATCATCAATAATCAATCATTAATCATCAATCATCAATCATCAATCAACATTCATCAATCAACAATCATCACTCATCAATCATCAATCATCAATCAACATTCATCAATCAACAATCATCAATCATCAATCACCAATCATCAATCATCAATCATCAATAAGCAATCGTCAATTATCAATTATCAATCATCACTCATCAATCATCAATCATCAATCATCAATCATCAATCATCGATCACCAATCATCAATTATCAATCATCAATCATGTATCATCAATCATCAATCATTAATCATATATTATCTATCATCAATCGGCAATCATCAGTCATCAATCATAGATTATCATTCATCAATCGCCAATTATCAATCATCAACCATCACACATAAATTATAAACCATGAATCATCAATCATCAATTATCGATCATCAATCATCAATCATCAATCATCAATCATCAATCCTCAATCATCAATCATCAATCATCAATCATATATTATCAATCATCAATCATCAATCATCAATCATCAATCATCAATCATCAATCATCAATCATCAATCATCAATCATCAATCATCAATCATCAATCATCAATCATCAATCATCAATCATCAATCATCAATCATCAATCATCAATCATCAATCATCATACATCAATTATCAATCATCAATCACAAATCATCAATCATCAATCATCAATCATTAATCATCAATCTTGTACCATCAATTATGTATTATCAATCATCAATCGTCAATCATCAATCATCTATCATATATTATCATTCATCAATCGTCATTCATCAATCATCAATCATAAATCATCAACCATCAATCATCAATCATCAATCATCAATCATCAATCATCATATATCAATCATCAATCATCAATCATCAACCATAAATCATCAATCATCAATCATCAATCATCAATCATCAATCATCAATCATCAATCATCAATCATCAGTCATCAATCTTCAATCATTAATCATAAATCATCAATTATCAATCATCAATCATGTATCATCAATCATCAATCATCAATCATAAATCACCAATTATCAATCATCAATCATCAATCATCAATCATCAATCATCAATCATCAATCATCAATCATCAATCGTCAATCATCAACCATCAATCATCAATCATCAATCATCAATCATCAATCATCAATCATCAATCATCAATCATCAATCATCAATCATCAATCATCAATCATCAATCATCAATCATCAATCATCAATCATCAATCATCAATCATCAATCATCAATCATCAATCATCACTCATCAATCATCAATCATCAATCATCAATCATCAATCATCAATCATCAATAATCAATCATTAATCATCAATCATCAATCATCAATCAACATTCATCAATCAACAATCATCACTCATCAATCATCAATCATCAATCACCACTGATCAATCATCAATCATCATTCTTTTACCATCAATCATCAATCATCGTTCATCAATCATCAATCATCAACCATCAATCATCAATCATCAATCATCAATCATCAATCATCAATCATCAATCATCAATCATCAATCATCAATCATCAATCATCAATCATCAATCATCAATCATCAATCATCAATCATCAATCATCAATCATCAATCATCAATCATCAATCATCAATCATCAATCATCAATCATCAATCATCAATCATCAATCATCAATCATCAATCATCAATCATCAATCATCAATCATCAATCATCAATCATCAATCATCAATCATCAATCATAAATCATAAATCATAAATCATCAATCATCAATCATCAATCATCAATCATAAATTATCAATCATCAATCGTCAATCATCAATCATCAATCATCAATAATCACTAATCAATCATAAATCATAAATCATAAATCATAAATCATAAATCATAAATCATCAATCATCAATCATCAATCATAAATTCTCAATCAACAATCGTCAATCATCAATCATCAATCATCAATTATCAATCATTAATCATCTATCATCAATCATCAATCATCAATCATCAAATTTCAGACATCAATCATCAATCATCAATCATCAATCATCAATTTTCAATCATCAATCATCAATCATCAATCATAAATCATCAATCATCAATCATCAATCATCAATCATCAATCATCAATCATCAACCATGAATCATCAATCATATATTATTAATCATCAATCAATAATCATCAATCATCAATCATCAAACATCTATCATCAATTCGCAATCATCAATCATCGATCATCAATCATAAATTATCAATCATCAATCATAAATTATCAATCATCAATCGTCAATAATCAATCAGCAATCATCAATCATCAATCATCAATCATGAATCATATATTATCAATCATCAACCATAAATCATCAATTTGCAATCATGAACCATCAATCATCAATCATCAATCATCAATCATCAATCATCAATCATCAATCATCAATCATCAATCATCAACCATCAATCATTAATCATCTATCATCAATCATCAACGTTCAATCATCAATCATCAATTACCAATTATCAATCCACAACCATGAATCATCAATCATCAATCATCAATCATGAATTACTAATTATCAATCATCAATCATCAATCATCAATAATCAAACATCAATCATCACCTTTCAATAATCAATCATCAATCATCAATCATCAATCATCAATCATCAATCATCAATCAGCAATCATCAATCATCAATCAACAATCATCAACCATCAATTATAAATCATCAATCAACATTCATCAATCATCAATCATCAATCATCACTCATCAATCATAAATCAAAACTCATCAATCATCAATCGTCATTCATCTATCATCAATCATCAATCATCAATCATCAATCATCAATCATCAATCATCAATCATCAATCATCAATCATCAATCATCAATCATCACTCATCAATCATCAATCATCAATCATCAATCATCAATCATATATCATCAATCATAAATTATCAATCATCAATCGACAATCATCAATCAACAATCATACAACATCAATCATCAATCATCAATCATCATCATCAATCGTATATTATCAATCATCAATCGATAATCATCAATCATCAAATTGCAATCATCAACCATCAATCATCAATCATCAATCATCAACGTTCAATCATCAATCATCAATCATCAATTACCAATTATGAATCCACAACCATGCAACATCAATTAGATATAATCAATCATCAATCACTAATTATCAATCATCAATCATCAATAATCAAACATCAATCATCACCTATCAATAATCAATCATCAACCATCAGTCAACAGTCATCAACCATCAATCTACAATCCACAATGATGAATCATCAATCATCAATTATCATCCATCAATAATCAATTCTCAATCATCAATCGTCAATATTGAATTATCAATCATCAATCATTAATGATCAATAATCGATCATCAATCATCAATCATCAATCACCAATCATCAATCATCAATCAAAAATCATCAATCATCAATAATCAATAATCAATCATCCATCATCAATTATCAATCATCAACCATCAAACATCAAACATCAATCATCAATTTGCAATCTTCAATCATCAATCATCAATCATCAGTCATCATTCATCAATCATCAATCATCAATCATCAATCATCAATCATCAATCATCAATCATCACTCATCAATCATCAATTATCAATCATCAATCATCAATCATCAATCATCAATCATCAATCATCAATCATCAATCATCAATCATCAATCACCAATCATCAATCATCAATAATCAATAATCAATCATCAATCATCGATCATCAATCATCAATCATCAATCATCAATCATCAATCATCAATCATCAATCATCTATCATCAATCATCAATCATCGATCATCACTCAACAATTATCAATCATCAATCATCAATCATCAATCATCAATCATCAATCATCAATCATCAATCATCAATCATCAATCATCAATCATCAATCATCAATCATCAATCATCAATCATCAATCATCAATCATCAATCATCAATCATCAATCATCAATCATCAATCATCAATCACCAATCATCAATCATCAATCATCACTCATCAATCATCAATCTCAAATCATAAATCATCGTTCATCAATCATCAATCATATATTATCATTCATCAATAGTCAATCATCAATCATCAATCATAAATTATCAATCATCAATCGTCAATCATCAATCATCAATCATCAATCATCACTCATCAATCATCAGTCATCAATTATCAATAATCAATAATCAATAATCAATAATCAATAATCTATCATAAATCATCAATCATCATTCATCAATGATCAATCATAAATTCTCAATAACCAATCGTCAATCATTAATCATCAATCATCAATCATCAATCATCAATCATCAATCATCAATCATCAATCATCAATCTTTAATCATTAATTTTCAATCATCAATCATCAATCATCAATCATAAATCATAAATCATAAATCATCAACCATCAGTCATCAATCATGTATCATCAATGTTCAATCATCAATCATCAATCATCAATCATCAATCATCAATCATCGCTCATCAATCATCAATCATCAATCATCAATTATCAATCATCAATCATCAATCATCAATCATCAATCATCCATCATAAATCATCAATAATCACTCATCAATCATCAATCAACAATAATCAATGATCGGTCATCAATCATCAATCATCAATCATAAATTATCAATCATGAATCGTCAACCATCAATCATCAATTGTCAATCATCAATCATATATTATCATTCATCAATCGGCAATCATCAATCATCAATCATATATTATCAATCATCAATCATAAATCATCAATCATCAATTATCAATCATCAATCATCAATCATCAATCATCAATCATCAATCATCAATCATCAATCATCAATCATCAATCAACAATCATAAATCATCAATAATCACTCATCAATCATCAATCATCAACTCGCAATTATCAATAATCAACCATCAATCATCAATCATCAATTATCAATCATCAATCATCAATCGTCATTAATCACTCATCACTCATCAATCATCAATCATCAATCATCAATCATATATCATCAATAATAAATCATCAATCATCACTCATCAATCATCAATGATCAATGATCGATCAGCTATCATCAATCATCAATCATCAATCATCAATTATCAATCATCAATCATCAATCATCAATCATCAATCAACAATCATCAATCTTCAATCTTCAATCATCAATCATCAATCATCAATCATCAATCATCAATCATCAATTATCAATTATCAATCATCAATCAACAATCATCAATAATAAATGATCGATCATCAATCATCAATCATCAATTATCAATCATGAATCGTCAATCATCAATCATCAATCATTAATCATATATTATCTTTCATCAATCGGCAATCATCAATCATCAATCATATATTATCAATCATCAATCGTTAGTCATCAATCCACAATCATCGATTTGCGATCATCAATCATCAACCATCAATCATGTATCATCAATCATTAATCATCAATCATCAATCATCAATCATCAATCATCAATCATCAATCATCAATCGTCAATCATCAATCATCAATCATCAATCATCAATTCTCAATCATCAATCATCAATCGTCAATCATCAATCATCAATCATCAATCATCAATCATCAATCATCAATCATCAATCATCAATCATCAATCATCAATCATCAATCATCAATCATCAATCATCAATCATCACTCATCACTCATCAGTCATCAATCATCAATCATCAATCATTATTCATATATTATAAATCATCAATCGTTAATCATAAATCATCAATCAGATATTATCAATCATCAATCGTCAATCATCAATCATATATTATCAATCATCAATCGTCAATCATCAATCATCAATCATCAATTATCAATCATCAATCATCAATCAACAATCATCAAACATCAATCATCAATCATCAATCATCAACCACCAATCAACAAACAGCTAACATCAAGCATCAATTTGCAATTATCAATAATCAACCATCAATCATCATTCATCAATCATCAACCATCAATCATCAATCATCAATCATCAATCATCAATCATCAATCATCAATCATCAATCATCAATCATTAATCATAGATTATCAATCATGAATCGTCAATCATCAATCATCAATTATCAATTATCAATCATATATTATCATTCATCAATCGGCAATCATCAATCATCAATCATATATTATCAATCATCAATCATCAATCATCAATCATCAATCATCAATCATCATTCATCAATCATAAATCATCAATCATCAATCATCAATCATCAATCATCAATCATCAATCATCAATCATAAATCATCAATCATCAATCATCAATCATAAATCAACAATCATAAATTATCAATAATCACTCATCAATCTTCAATCATCAATCATCAACTCGCAATTATCAATAATCAACCATCAATCATCAATCATCAATTATCAATCATCAATCGTCAATAATCACTCATCACTCATTAATCATCAATCAACAATCATCAATCATCAATAATAAATCATCAATCATCACTCATCAATCATCAATGATCAATGATCGATCAGCTATCATCAATCATCAATCATCAATCATCAATCATCAATCATATATTAACAATCATGAATCGTCAATCATCAATCATTAATCGTATATTATCATTCATCAATCGGCAATCATCAATCATCAATCATATATTATCAAGCATCAATCGTCAATCATCAATCATCAATTTGCGATCACCAATCATCAACCATCAATCATGTATCATGTATCATCATGTATCATGTATCAATCATCAATCATCAATCATCAATCATCAATCATCAATCATCAATCATCAATCATCAATCATCAATCATCAATCATCAATCATCAATCATCAATCATCAATCATCAATCATCAATCATCAATGTATCATCATGTATCATGTATCAATTCAATCATCAATCATCAATCATCAATCATCAATCATCAATCATCAATCTTTAATCATTAATTATCAATCATCAATCATCAATCATACATCATAAATCATCAAACATCTGTCATCAATCATGTATCATCAATGTTGAATCATCAATCATCAATCATCAATCATCAATCATCAATCATCAATCATCAATCATCAATCATCAATCATCAATCATCAATCATCAATCATCAATCATCAATCATCAATCATCAATCACCAATCATCAATCATCAATCATCAATCATCAATCATTAATCATCAACCATCAATCATCAATCATCAATCATCAATCATCAATCATCAATCATCAATCATCAATCATCAATCATCAATCATCAATGTATCATCATGTATCATGTATCAATCATCAATCATCAATCATAAATCATCAATAATCACTCATCAATAATCAATCATCAATGATCGATCATCAATCATCAATCTTCAATCATCAATCATCAACTCGCAATTATCTATAATCCACCATCAATCATCAATCATCAATCATCAATCATCAATCATCAATCGTCAATCATCACTCATCACTCATCGATCATCAATCATCAATCATCAATCATCAATCATCAATCATCAATCATCAATCATCAATCATCAATCATCAATCATCAATCATCAATCATCAATCATCAATCATCAATCATCAATCATCAATCATCAATCATCAATCATCAATCATCAATCATCAATCATCAATCATCAATCATCAATCATCAATCATCAATCATCAATCATCAAACATCAATCATCAATCATCAATTATCAATCATAAATCATAAATAAACAATCATCAATCATCAATCATCAGTCATGTATCATCAATCATCAATCATCAATCATATATTTTCATTCATCAATCGTCGATCATCAAACATCAATCATCAATCATCAATCATCAATCATCAACCATCAATCATCAATCATCAATCATCTATCTTCAATCATCAATCATCAATCATCAATAATCAATTATCAAACATAAACCATCACTCATCAATCATCACAAATCAACCATCACTTATCCATCATAAATCCTCAATCATCAATCATCAATTATCTATCATCAATCATCAATCATCAATCATATATTATTAATCATCAATCGACAATCATGAATCTTCAATCATATAATATAATTCATCAATCGTCAATCATCAATCATCAATCATATATTATCATTCATCAATCGGCAATCATCAATCATCAATCATATATTATATATCATACATCATGAACGGTCAACCATCAATCATCAATCATCAATCATCAATCATCAATCATCAATCATCAATCATCAATCATCAATCATCAATCATCAATCATCAATCATCAATCATCAATCATCAATCATCAATCAACAATCATCAATCATCAATCATCAATCATAATTCATCAATCATCAATAATCAATCATCAATCATCAATCATCAATCATCAATCATCAATTTTCAATCATCAATCATCAATCATCTATCATATATTATCAATCATCAATCGTCAATCATCAATCAACAATCATCAATCATATATTATCATTCTTCAATCGGCAATTATCAATCATCAATCATATGTTATCAATCATCAATTATAAAACATCAATCATCAATAATCACTCATTAATCATCAATCATCACTCATCAATCATCAATCATCAATGATCAATGATCAATGATCGATCATCAATCATCAGTCATCAATCATCAATCATCAATCATCAATCATCAAACATCAAACATCAATCATCAATTTGCAATTATCAATCATCAACCATCAATCATCAATCATCAATCATCAACCATCAATCATCAATCATCAATCATCAATCATCTATCATCAATCATCAATCATCAATCATTAATCATCAATCATCAATTATCAATCATCAATCATCAATCATCAATCATCAATCATCAATCATCAATTATCAATCATCAATCATCAATCATCAATCATCAATCATCAATCATCAATCACCAATCATCAATCATCAATCATCAATCGTCAATCATAAATCATCAATTCTCAATTATTAATCCACAACAATGAATCATCAATTAGATATCATCAATTATCAATCACCAATTATCAAACATCAAACTTCAATCATCAAACATCAATCATCAATCATCAATCATCAACCATCAATCCTCAATCATCAATCATCAATCATCAATCATCAATCATCAAACATCAATCATCAATCATCAATCATCAATCATCAATCATCAATCATCAATCATCAATCATCAATCATCAATCATCAATCATCAATCATCAATTATCATTCATCAATCATCATTAATCAATCATCAATCATCAATCATCAAACATCAATCATAAATCAACAATCATCAATCATCAATCATCAATCATCAATCATCAATCATCAATCATTAGTCATGTATCATCAATCATCAATCATCAATCATATATTATCAATCTTCAATCGTCAATCATCAATCATCAATCAGATATTTTCATTCATCAATCGTCGATCATCAATCATCAATCATCAACCATCAATCATCAATCATCAATCATCAATCATCAAACATCAAACATCAATCATCAATTAGATATCATCAATTATCAATCACCAATTATCAAACATCAAACTTCAATCATCAAACATCAATCATCAATCATCAATCATCAATCATCAATCATCAATCATCAATTATCAATCATCAATCATCAATCATCAATCACCAATCATCAATCATCAATGATCAATCGTCAATCATAAATCATCAATTCTCAATTATTAATGAACAACAATGAATCATCAATTAGATATCATCAATTATCAATCACCAATTATCAAACATCAAACTTCAATCATCAAACATCAATCATCAATCATCAATCATCAATCCTCAATCATCAATCATCAATCATCAATCATCAATCATCAATCATCAATCATCAATCATCAATCATCAATCATCAATCATCAATCATCAATCATCAATCATCAATCATCAATTATCAATCATCAATCATCAATCATCAATCATCAATCATCAATCATCAATCATCAATCATCAATCATCAATCATCAATCATCAATCATCAATCATCAATCATCAATCATCAATCATCAATCATCAATCATCAATCGTCAATCATCAATCATCAATCAGATATTTTCATTCATCAATCGTCGATCATCAATCATCAATCATCAACCATCAATCATCAATCATCAATCATCAATCATCAAACATCAAACATCAATCATCAATTTGCAATTATCAATCATCTACCATCAATCATCAACCATCAATAATCAATCATCTATCATCAATCATCAATCATCAATCATCAATCATCAATCATCAATCATCAGTAATCAATCATCAATCATCAATCATCAATCATCAATCATTAATCATCAATTATCAATCATCAATCATCAATCATCAATCATCAATCATCAATCATCAATTATCAATCATCAATCATCAATCATCAAACATCAATCATCAATCATCAATCATCAATCATCAATCTTCAATCATCAATCATCAATCACCAATCATCACTCATCAATCATCAATCATCAATCGTCAATCATCAATTATCAATTAGCAATTATTAACCCACAACCATGAATCATCAATTAGATATCATCAATCATCAAACATCATTCATCATACATCAATCATCAATCATCAATCATCAATCAACAATAATAAATCATCAGTCATGTATCATCAATCATAAATTATCAATCATATATTATCAATCTTCAATCGTCAATCATCAATTATCAATCATATATCATCATTCATCAATCGTCAATCATCAATCATCAATCATCAATCATCAACCATCAATCTTCAATCATCAATCATCAATCATCAATGATCAATGATCGATCATCAATCATCAGTCACCAATCATCAATCATAAAACATCAATCATCAATTTGCAAATATCAATCGTCTACCATCAATCATCAATCATCAACCATCAATCATCAATCATCAATCATCAATCATCAAACATCAAACATCAATCATGAATTTGCAATTATCAATCATCAACTATCAATCATCAATCATCAATCATCAACCATCAATCATCAATCATCTATCATCAATCATCAATCATCAATCATCAATCATCAATCATCAATCATCAATCATCAATCATCAATCATCAATCATCAATCATCAATAATCAATCATCAATCATCAATCATCAATCATCAATCATCAATCACCAATCATCACTCATCAATCATCAATCATCAATTGTCAATCATCAATCATCAATTATCAATTATTAACCCACAACCATGAATCATCAATCATCAATTATCAATTATTAACCCACAACCATGAATCATCAATTAGATACAATCAATTATCAATCACCAATTATCAATCATCAAACATCAATCATCAATCATCTATCTTCAATCATCAATCATCAATCATCAATCATCAATCATCTATCATCAATCGTCAATCATCAATCATCAATCATCAATCATCAATCATCAATCATCAATCATCAATCATCAATCATCAATCATCAATCATCAATCATCAATCATCTATCATCGATCATCAATCATCAATCATCAATCATCAATCATCAATCATCAATCATCAATCATCAATCATCTATCATCAATCATCAATGATCATTCGTCAATCATAAATCATCAATCATCAATCATCAATCATCAATCATCAATGATCAATCATCCATCATCAATCATCAATCATCAATCATCAATCATCAATCATAAATCATAAATCATCAATCATCAATCATCAATCATGTATCATCAATCCTTAATCATCAATCATATATTATCAGTAATCAATCGTCAATCATCAATCATCAATCATCAATCATTAATCATCAACCATCAATTTGCAATTATCAATCATCACCCATCAATTATCATTCATCAATCACCAACAATCAATCATCAATCATCTATCATCAATCATCAATCATCAATCACCAATTATCAATCATAAATCATCAATCATCAATCATCAATCATCAATCATCAATCATCAATCATTAATCGTTAATCATCAATCAACAATTATAAATAATTAATCCACAACCATGAATCATCAATTAGATATCATCAATTATCAATCACCAATTATCAATCATCAAACGTCAATCATCAAACATCAATCCTCAATCATGAATCATCAATCACTAATCATCATTCATCAAATATCAATCATGAATCATGAATCATCAATCATCAATCATCAATCATCAATCATCAATCATCAATCATCAATCATCAATCATCAATCATCAACCATCAATCATCAATCATCAATCATCAATCATCAATCATCAATCATCAATCATCAATCATCAATCATCAATCATCAATCATCAATCATCAATCATCAATCATCAATCATCAATCATCAATCATCAATCATCAATCATCAATCGTCAATCATCAATCATCAATCATCAATCATCAATCATCAATCATCAATCATCAATCTTCAATCATCAATCATCAATCGTCCAACATCAATAATCAATCATCAATCATCAATCATCAATCATCAATCATCAATCATCAATCGTCAATTATCAATTATCAATCATCACTCATCAATCATCAATCATCAATCATCAACCATCAATCATCAATCATCGATCACCAATCATCAATCATAAATCATCAATCATGTATCATCAATGATCAATCATTAATCATATATTATCTATCATCAATCATCAATCATCAATCATCAATCATCAATCATCAATCATCAATCATCAATCATCAATCATCAATCATCAATCATCAATCGTCAATCATCAATCATCAATCAGATATTTTCATTCATCAATCGTCGATCATCAATCATCAATCATCAACCATCAATCATCAATCATCAATCATCAATCATCAAACATCAAACATCAATCATCAATTTGCAATTATCAATCATCTACCATCAATCATCAACCATCAATAATCAATCATCTATCATCAATCATCAATCATCAATCATCAATCATCAATCATCAATCATCAATCATCAATCATCAATCATCAATCATCAGTCATCAATCATCAATCATCAATCATCAATCATTAATCATCAATTATCAATCATCAATCATCAATCATCAATCATCAATCATCAATCATCAATCATCAATTATCAATCATCAATCATCAATCATCAAACATCAATCATCAATCATCAATCATCAATCATCAATCATCAATCTTCAATCATCAATCATCAATCACCAATCATCACTCATCAATCATCAATCATCAATCGTCAATCATCAATTATCAATTAGCAATTATTAACCCACAACCATGAATCATCAATTAGATATCATCAATCATCAAACATCATTCATCATACATCAATCATCAATCATCAATCATCAATCATCAATCAACAATAATAAATCATCAGTCATGTATCATCAATCATCAATTATCAATCATACATTATCAATCTTCAATCGTCAATCATCAATTATCAATCATATATCATCATTCATCAATCGTCAATCATCAATCATCAATCATCAATCATCAACCATCAATCTTCAATCATCAATCATCAATCATCAATCATCAATGATCAATGATCGATCATCAATCATCAGTCACCAATCATCAATCATAAAACATCAATCATCAATTTGCAATTATCAATCGTCAACCATCAATCATCAATCATCAACCATAATTCATCAATCATCAATCATCAATCATCAAACATCAAACATCAATCATCAATTTGCAATTATCAATCATCAACTATCAATCATCAATCATCAATCATCAACCATCAATCATCAATCATCTATCATCAATCATCAATCATCAATCATCAATCATCAATCATCAATCATCAATCATCAATAATCAATCATCAATCATCAATCATCAATCATCAATCATCAATCATCAATCACCAATCATCACTCATCAATCATCAATCATCAATCGTCAATCATCAATCATCAATTATCAATTATTAACCCACAACCATGAATCATCAATCATCAATTATCAATTATTAACCCACAACCATGAATCATCAATTAGATATAATCAATTATCAATCACCAATTATCAATCATCAAACATCAATCATCTATCTTCAATCATCAATCATCAATCATCAATCATCAATCATCAATCATCTATCATCAATCGTCACTCATCAATCATCAATCATCAATCATCAATCATCAATCATCAATCATCAATCCTCAATCATCTATCATCGATCATCAATCATCAATCATCAATCATCAATCATCAATCATCAATCATCAATCATCTATCATCAATCATCAATGATCATTCGTCAATCATAAATCATCAATCATCAATCATCAATCATCAATGATCAATAATCCATCATCAATCATCAATCATCAATCATCAATCATAAATCATAAATCATAAATCATCAATCATCAATCATGTATCATCAATCCTTAATCATCAATCATATATTATCAGTAATCAATCGTCAATCATCAATCATCAATCATTAATCATCAACCATCAATTTGCAATTATCAATCATCACCCATCAATTATCATTCATCAATCACCAACAATCAATCATCAATCATCTATCATCAATCATCAATCATCAATCACCAATTATCAATCATAAATCATCAATCATCAATCATCAATAATCAATCATCAATCATCAATCATCAATCGTTAATCATCAATCAACAATTATAAATAATTAATCCACAACCATGAATCATCAATTAGATATCATCAATTATCAATCACCAATTATCAATCATCAAACGTCAATCATCAAACATCAATCCTCAATCATGAATCATCAATCACTAATCGTCATTCATCAAATATCAATCATGAATCATGAATCATCAATCATCAATCATCAATCATCAATCATCAATCATCAATCATCAATCATCAATCATCAATCATCAACCATCAATCATCAATCATCAATCATCAATCATCAATCATCAATCATCAATCATCAATCATCAATCATCAATCATCAATCATCAATCATCAATCATCAATCATCAATCATCAATCATCAATCATCAATCATCAATCATCAATCATCAATCATCAATCATCAATCGTCAATCATCAATCATCAATCATCAATCATCAATCATCAGTCATCAATCATCAATCTTCAATCATCAATCATCAATCATCAATCATCAATCATCCAACATCAATAATCAATCATCAATCATCAATCATCAATCATCAATCATCAATCATCAATCATCAATCATCAATCGTCAATTATCAATTATCAATCATCACTCATCAATCATCAATCATCAATCATCAACCATCAATCATCAATCATCGATCACCAATCATCAATCATAAATCATCAATCATGTATCATCAATGATCAATCATTAATCATATATTATCTATCATCAATCGGCAATCATCAATCATCAATCATAGATTATCATTCATGAATCGTCAATTATCAATCATCAACCATCACACATAAATTATCATCCATCAATCATCAATCATCAATCATCGATCATCAATCATCAATCATCAATCATCAATCATCAATCATCAATCATCAATCATCAATCATCAATCATCAATCATCAATCATCAATCATCAATCATCAATCATCAATCATCAATCATCAATCATCAATCATCAATCATCAATCATCATACATCATACATCAATCATCAATCACAAATCATCAATCATCAATCATCAATCATCAATCATTAATCATCAATCATGTACCATCAATCATGTATTATCAATCATCAATCGTTAATCATCAATCATCGATCATCAATCATCAATCATCAATCATCAATCATCAACCATCAATCATCAATCATCAATCATCAATCATCAATCATCAATCATCAATCATCAATCATCAATCATCAATCATCAATCATCAATCATCAATCATCAATCATCAATCATCAATCATCAATCATCAATCATCAATCATCAATCGTCAATCATCAATCATCAATCATCAATCATCAATATCAGTCATCAATCATCAATCTTCAATCATCAATCATCAATCATCAATCATCAATCATCCAACATCAATAATCAATCATCAATCATCAATCATCAATCATCAATCATCAATCGTCAATTATCAATTATCAATCATCACTCATCAATCATCAATCATCAATCATCAACCATCAATCATCAATCATCGATCACCAATCATCAATCATAAATCATCAATCATGTATCATCAATCATCAATCATCAATCATCAACCATCAATCATCAATCATCGATCACCAATCATCAATCATAAATCATCAATCATGTATCATCAATGATCAATCATTAATCATATATTATCTATCATCAATCGGCAATCATCAATCATCAATCATAGATTATCATTCATGAATCGTCAATTATCAATCATCAACCATCACACATAAATTATCATCCATCAATCATCAATCATCAATCATCGATCATCAATCATCAATCATCAATCATCAATCATCAATCATCAATCATCAATCATCAATCATCAATCATCAATCATCAATCATCAATCATCAATCATCAATCATCAATCATCAATCATCAATCATCAATCATCAATCATCAATCATCAATCATCATACATCATACATCAATCATCAATCACAAATCATCAATCATCAATCATCAATCATCAATCATTAATCATCAATCATGTACCATCAATCATGTATTATCAATCATCAATCGTTAATCATCAATCATCGATCATATATTATCATTCATCAATCATAATTCATCAATCATCAATCATAAATCATCAACCATCAATCATCAATCATCAATCATCAATCATCAATCATCAATCATCATATATCAATCATCAATCATCAATCATCAATCATCAATCATCAATCATCAATCATCAATCATCATATATCAATCATCAATCATCAATCATCAATCATCAATCATCAATCATCAATCATCAATCATCAATCATCAATCATCAATCATCAATCATCAGTCATCAATCATCAATCATCAATCATCACTCATCAACCATCAATCATCAATCATATATTATCAATCATCAATTGTCAATCATCAATCATCAATCATATATTATCATTCATCAATCGTCTATCACCAATCATCAACCATCACACATAAATCATCAACCATCAATCATCAATCATCTATCATCAATAATTTATTATTTCATTTCAATAATTGGAATGCAGAGAGGACGCCAACCCGACATCGCGGCGGCTTTTGCCCGTAGTCAGAAGATTGCGCGCACGCCGTACGACAAACGCGAGCTGGTGGCCTCCTGGTTGAATTTGGGCCAGACGCAGCCAACAAAGACTCTTTTCGCGACGCAGTCCAGAAAGCAGTCGGTGAAAAGGCCAGCGTGTCCGCGCTTGAGCCAAGGGTGACCCTCGAAATCAGGGATATCGACTGCGTTACGGACGTGGCCGAGGTGGAGGAGGCACTGCGGAAGGAGTTCCGTACAGCCGGCGAAATGAAAGTGGAGGTTACCTCCGAAAACAGCAGGGGACAGCGAGTAGCTATAGTTGACCTCATCGAAAGGGATGCGAAACCAATGCTAGACAAAGGAAAGGTCAAGGTCGGATGGGTTGTGTGCATAATCCGGAAGAGGGCAGATCCCATCCGATGCTTTAAGTGCCTCGGTTTCGGCCATAAGGCGCTGGGCTGCAAAGGACCGGATAGAAGAGGCATGTGCTACAGGTGCGGAGAAACTGGGCACAACGCCAAGGCGTGCACCGACACAGCATGTTGTGTGTTATGTAAAGCAGCAGGAAAGGAGACTAAAGACCTGACTCATAAGTTGGGAACCGGGAAGTGTTTTGTCTTCAGGGAGGCTCTAAAAGACGCGAAATCGAAACTACGATGACCCGAGTATTGCAAGTTAACCTGCACCGGAGTGTGGTCGCCCAGGACTTGCTGGATCAGACCGTGAGGGAAAAATCGATTGACCTGTTACTGCTCTGCGAGCAGCACCACAACAGGGACTCTCCAGATTGGTTCCAAGACGAATCTGGCACCGCTGCCATCTGGGTGCGAAACGGAGCCCGACTGTGTGTTGAGAGCCACCGCAAAGGGGATGGTTTTGTGTGGATTCGTTGCGCAGCTTCGACTTTCTTCAGTGTCTATTTTACACCGAACGAACCCTTCGCATCCTTTTTGAGCCGACTCGATGCGCTGGAAGATGCTGTTATGAGTACCCGAGGGCCCATTCTTGTTGGAGGTGACTTTAACGGAAAGGCAATTGAGTGGGGCATGCACCGGACTGATCCTAGGGGAGCGAAAATCCTCGAAATGGCATCCAGAACTGGACTCGTGGTCGTGAACACTGGAAACACACCCACCTTTCGCCGCAGTGGTTGCCAGGGAACGATCCCGGACGTGACATTCGCATCCGAGAGTTTTGTACCTACGGTACGAAACTGGAGGGTTCTTGAAGATTATTCGGCAAGCGACCACCAGTATATTTCATTCGAGATTGGAGCTTCTACCTCGCGTCGGCCATCGACCCGACCAGCACCCAAGGGGTGGAATCTCGGAAAAATGGACACCGAGAAGTTCGATCACGCGCTTTCAAGGGGCATATCTACCCCAATGGCTCCGGTGGGACCCGACCAGGCCTCGGCTGAAGATGTGGTAGACCACACTATGAACGTAATCACCTCTGCCTGCGGCGCTTCTATGCTCCGACGACGTCCACGACATGGTAAACCTGCTGTGTATTGGTGGTCTCCGGAAATTGCTGCAAAACGAAGGGAATGTCACAAGCTCCGACGTATGGTGCAGCGCTCTAAAAGCCGAGAAGAGGCATGCGCTCGCGAGGTTGAGTACAAGTCCGCAAGAAAACTCCTTCGTAGCCTGATTAAGAAGAGCAAAGCGCGTCGTTGGCAGGAGCTCATTGAGGACGTGAACAGAGATCCGTGGGGACTGGGCTACAAACTCGTAATGCGAAAGCTTGGTTCGCTACGAGCACCTTGCATTCTTGAAGCTGAAAAAATGGACGGCATAGTCAGAGCGCTGTTTCCAACCCACCCCCTACGCCAAGAAGCAGGTACGGAAGAAGTGCAATTCGATGGCCCTCCATTCACTGCCGAAGAACTGGATATAGCCATGGCGTCGATGAAAAAGAGGAAGGCTGCGGGACCGGACGGAATCCCAGCTGAGGTGCTACAGATGGTACATCAGCGTGACCCTAACCTGCTGCTCCGCGCTTTCAACTGCTGCCTGAAGGAGGGTGTATTTCCTCATCGGTGGAAGGAGGCGAGGCTTGTTCTGATTAGCAAAGGAAAGGGGGACCCAGCGCTGCCGTCGTCATACCGTCCGCTGTGTATGTTGGACGTCGCTGGAAAGGTTCTAGAGAAACTCATCAGGGGGAGGCTCACCGACGCAATCAGAGCTGCTGGAGACCTATCCCCTCACCAACATGGCTTCCGACCAGGTAGATCCATGATCGACGCCATTATGGAGGTGACGAGTGTGGTCCGGAGAGCAGAGGCGGACCAACGATCAAAGCGAATCGTGCTGCTGGTGACACTGGATGTTAAGAACGCTTTCAACTCTGCGAGGTGGTCGGATATCATAAGCGCCCTGGAAAACACTTTCAGAGTTCCCGAATATTTGTTGCGGATACTAAAAGACTATCTGAAGGACCGCAGATTGCAATACGCTACACTGGAGGGGCAACGGGTGGTAGACGTTACATCAGGAGTCGCGCAAGGGTCCATCCTGGGACCGGACCTTTGGAATGCCTCGTACGACGGGCTGTTGAGGCTAAGACTTCCGGAAGAGGCGCGACTTGTGGGGTACGCGGACGACGTGGCGGCTTTGGTCACTGGACGGTCGGTCGAACAGGTTCAGCTCAAACTAGGCACGGTGATGAGACAAGTGCGCGAATGGATGACAAACCGTGGGTTCACCCTCGCGCTCGAAAAGACAGAGGTGGTAATACTAACGAAAAAACGAATTCCCAGAGTTCTTCCTGTGGTGGTGGGCGATACAACTGTTGAGTCCAAGAACGCACTCAAATACCTTGGTCTGATAATCGACTGCAACATGAGGTTCTTGCAGCAGATCACGGAGGCCGCGAGCAAAGCTTCAGCGAGGGTGTCGGCTCTAAGTCGACTAATGGCCAATGTTAGGGGTCCGGCTCCAAGCAGAAGACGCCTGTTGATGAACACCATGGAGTCTATACTCCTGTACGGATGTGAGGTGTGGGCTGACGCGCTTGACAAGCGCACGTACCGGAAGCACTTGGTCCAGGTACAAAGGAGAGGAGCATTACGAGTCGCTTGTGCGTACCGTACGGTCTCGGAGCCGGCAGTGATGGTCATTGCGGGCTCAATTCCCATCGTTCTCCTGGCGAAGGAGCGCAGCAGGATCTACCTTCGGAGGGCGGAGCAAGGAAGGGAAACTATTGCGCGCGAAGAGAGGCAAAGAACCCTGGATATGTGGCAGAGCACCTGGGAAAGTGACACAAGGGGAAGGTGGACGGCACGTCTCATCGGAGACGTGAGAAAGTGGTTCAACCGGTGTAGAGGTGAGACAGATTACTTCCTCACCCAATTCCTCAGCGGCCACGGATACTTTCGATCATACCTCCATAAGATGGGAAAAGCACGATCTCCTGAGTGCTTGTTCTGTCCAGGATGTGAGGACGACGCGTTCCACACCTTTTTTATATGTGGGAGGTGGGCTGGCGAACGAGGGTTGCTCTTCGAGAGAGTCGGAGAGCTCTCGCCAGAGGCTGTGCTGGATGTGATGCTAGCCTCAATTGACAAATGGAACTGTGTGGCACATTACGTGCGGGTGGTCCTTCTCACGAAGACGGAAATCTTAGACCGGAGGCAGGCACGGGGAGAGGAAGGGCTGCGTTCGCAGTAATCCTATCCTGCCTCCAGCTGAGAAGCAGGAAGGACAAACAAAAAAAAAAATAACAACAAAAAAAAAAAAATCAAAAACAAAAAAAAAAAGAAATAAAATGAAACAAAAAACTGTCCTCCCAGTCCCCTCAGCTGCGATCCGAAGGCGCCATCAGGCGATGGAAGGGGGGGCCTAACCCGAAGTAATGTGACAAACAGTTCCAGGCTAGGTTCCCTGACAGGGGCGGTGTTTAGAGGGTATTCTGGTAGACAGGTCGGTACTGCTGCCAGCGAGTGCCTCACTGCGGATGTAAATGTCTTCATCGCCCGCCAAAAAAAAAAAAAAAAAAAAAAAAAAAAAAAAATCATCAATCATCAATCATCAATCATCAATCATCAATCATCAATCATCAATATTCAATCATCAATCATCAATCATCATACATCAATCATCAATCATAAATCATAAATCATAAATCATCAATCATCAATCATCAATTATTAATCATCAATCATACATCATCAATCATGTATTATCAATCATCAATCGTCAATCATGAATCACCAATCATATATTACCATTCATGATTCGTCAATCATCAATCATCAATCATAAATCATCAACCATCAACCATCAATCATCAATCATCTATCATCAATCATCAATATTCAATCATCATTCATCAATCATCAATCATCAATCATCAATCATCAATCATCAATCATCAATCATCAATCATCAATCATCAATCATCAATCATCAATCATCAATCATCAATCATCAATCATCAATCATCAATCATCAATCATCAATAATCAATCATCAATCATCAATCATCAATCATTAATAATCAATCATCAATCATCAATCATCTATCATAAATCATCAATCATCAATCATGAATAATCAATCATCAATCATCAATCGTCAATCATCAATCATCAATCATCAGTCATCAGTCATCAATCAGCAATCACCAATGATGAATCATCATACATATACCTTCAATTCTCACTGATCAATCGTCAATCATCAATCATCAATCATCAATTTGCAATTATCAATCATCAACCATCAATCATCAATCATCAATCATCAACCATCAACCATCAATCATCAATCATCAATCATATATCATCAATCATCAATCATCAATCATCAGTCATCAATTATCAATCATCAATCATCAATCGTCAATCATCAATCATCAATCATCAATCATCAATCATCAATCATCAATCATCAATCATCAATCATCAAACACCAATCATCAATCATCAATCATCAATCGTCAATCATCAATCATATATTATCATTCATCAATCGTCAATCATCAATCATCAATCATAAATCATAAACCATCAACTTGCAATTATCAATCATCAACCATCAATTATCATTCATCAATCATCAATCATCAATCTTCAATCATCTATCATCAATCATCAATTATCAATCATCAATCATCAATCAGAGATCACCAATCATCAATCATCAATCATCAATCGTATATTATCAATCATCAATCGTCAATGATCAATCATCAATCATCAATCATAGATTATCATTCATCAATCGTCAATTATCAATCGTCAACCATCACACATAAATCATCAAACATCAATCATCAATCATCGATCATCAATCATCAATCATCAATCATCAATCATCAATCATCAATAATCGATCATCAATCATCAATCATCAATCATCAATCGTTAATCATCAATCATCGATCATATATTATCATTCATCAATCGTCATTCATCAATCATCAATCATAAATCATCAACCATCAATCATCAATCATCAATCATCAATCATCAATCATCAATCATCAATCATCATATATCAATCATCAATCATCAATCATCAATCATCAATCATCAATCATCATATATCAATCATCAATCATCAATCATCAATCATCAATCATCAATCATCAATCATCAATCATCAATCATCAATCATCAATCATCAATCATCAGTCATCAATCATCAATCATCAATCATCACTCATCAACCATCAATCATCAATCATATATTATCAATCATCAATTGTCAATCATCAATCATCAATCATATATTATCATTCATCAATCGTCTATCACCAATCATCAACCATCACACATAAATCATCAACCATCAATCATCAATCATCTATCATCAATAATTTATTATTTCATTTCAATAATTGGAATGCAGAGAGGACGCCAACCCGACATCGCGGCGGCTTTTGCCCGTAGTCAGAAGATTGCGCGCACGCCGTACGACAAACGCGAGCTGGTGGCCTCCTGGTTGAATTTGGGCCAGACGCAGCCAACAAAGACTCTTTTCGCGACGCAGTCCAGAAAGCAGTCGGTGAAAAGGCCAGCGTGTCCGCGCTTGAGCCAAGGGTGACCCTCGAAATCAGGGATATCGACTGCGTTACGGACGTGGCCGAGGTGGAGGAGGCACTGCGGAAGGAGTTCCGTACAGCCGGCGAAATGAAAGTGGAGGTTACCTCCGAAAACAGCAGGGGACAGCGAGTAGCTATAGTTGACCTCATCGAAAGGGATGCGAAACCAATGCTAGACAAAGGAAAGGTCAAGGTCGGATGGGTTGTGTGCATAATCCGGAAGAGGGCAGATCCCATCCGATGCTTTAAGTGCCTCGGTTTCGGCCATAAGGCGCTGGGCTGCAAAGGACCGGATAGAAGAGGCATGTGCTACAGGTGCGGAGAAACTGGGCACAACGCCAAGGCGTGCACCGACACAGCATGTTGTGTGTTATGTAAAGCAGCAGGAAAGGAGACTAAAGACCTGACTCATAAGTTGGGAACCGGGAAGTGTTTTGTCTTCAGGGAGGCTCTAAAAGACGCGAAATCGAAACTACGATGACCCGAGTATTGCAAGTTAACCTGCACCGGAGTGTGGTCGCCCAGGACTTGCTGGATCAGACCGTGAGGGAAAAATCGATTGACCTGTTACTGCTCTGCGAGCAGCACCACAACCCTGCAATCATCAATCATCAATCATCAATCATCAATCATCAATCATCAATCATCAATCATCAATCATCAATCATCAATCATCAATCATCAATCATCAATCATCAATCATCAATCATCAATCATCAATCTTCAATCATCAATCATCAATCATCTATCATCAATCATCAATCAACAATCATCAATCATCAATCATCAATCATCAATCATCAATAATCAATCATCAATCATCAATCATCAATCATCAATCATCAATCATCAATCATCAATCATCAATCATATATTATCAATCATCAATCGTCAATCATCAATCATCAATCATATATTATCATTCATGAATTATCAATCATCAATCATCAATCATATATCATCAATCATCAATTTGCAATTATCAATCATCATCCATCAATTATCATTCATCAATCATCAACCATCAATCATAAATCATCAATCATCAATCATCAATCATCAATCATCAATCATCAATCATCAATCATCAATCATCAATCATCAATCATCAATCGTCAATCATCAATCATCAATCATCAATCATCAATCATCAATCGTCAATCATCAATCATCAATCATCAATCATCAATCATCAATCATCAATCATCAATCATCAATCATCAATCATCAATCATCAATCATCAATCGTCAATCATCAATCATCAATCATATATTATCATTCATGAATTATCAATCATCAATCATCAATCATATATCATCAATCATCAATTTGCAATTATCAATCATCATCCATCAATTATCATTCATCAATCATCAACCATCAATCATAAATCATCAATCATCAATCATCAATCATCAATCATCAATCATCAATCATCAATCATCAATCATCAATCATCAATCATCAATCATCTATCATCAATCATCAATCATCAATCATCAATCATCAATCATCAATCATCAATCGTCAATCATCAATCATCAATCATAAATCATCAATCATCAATCATCAATCATCAATCATCAATCATCAATCATCAATCATCAATCATCAATCGTCAATCATCAATCATCAATCATCAATCATCAACCATCAATCATCAATCATTAATCATCAATCATCAATCATCAATCATCAATCATCAATCATCAATCATCCATCATCAATCATCAATCATCAATCATCAATCATCAATCATCAATCATCAATCATCAATCATCAATCATGAATCATGAATCATAAATCATCAATCATCAATCATCAATTGTCAATTATCAATTATCAATCATCACGCATCAATTCATCAATCATCAATCATCAATCATCAAACATCAATCATCAATCATCAATCATCAATCATCAATCATCAATCATCAATCATCAATCATCAATCATCAATCATAAATCATCAATCATCAATCATCAATCATCAATCATCAATCATCAATCATCAATCATCAATCATCAATCATCAATCATCAATCATCAATCATCAATCATCCATCATCAATCATCAATCATCAATCATCAATCATCAATCATCAATCATCAATCATCAATCATCAATCATCAATCATCAATCATGAATCATGAATCATAAATCATCAATCATCAATCATCAATTGTCAATTATCAATTATCAATCATCACGCATCAATCATCAATCATCAATCATCAATCATCAAACATCAATCATCAATCATCAATCATCAATCATCAATCATCAATCATCAATCATCAATCATCAATCATCAATCATCAATCATCAATCATCAATAATCAATCATCAATCATCAATCATAGGTCACCAATCATCAATCATCAATCATTAATCATCAATCATCAATCATAGGTCATCAATTATCAATCATCAATCATGTATCAGCAATCATCAATCATCAATCATATATTATCAATCATCAATCGTCAATCATCAATCATCTATCATATATTATCATTCACCAATCGTCAATTATCAATCTTCAATCATAAATCATCAACCATCAATCATCAATAATCAATCATCAATCATCAATCATCAATCATCAATCATCAATCATCAATCATCAATCATCAATCATCAATCATCAATCATCAATAATCAATCATCAATCATCAATCATCAATCATCAATCATGTATCATCAATCATCAATCATCAAACATAAATCACCAATCATCAATCATCAATCATTTATCATGAATCATCAATCATCAATCATCTATCATCAATCATCAATCATCAATCATCAGTCATCAGTCATCAATTATCAATCATCAATCATCAATCGTCAATCATCGATAATCAATCATCAATCATCAATCATCAATCATCAATCATCAATCACCAATCATCAGTCATCAATCATCAATCATCAATCACCAATCATCAATCATCAATCTTCAATCATCAATCATCAATCGTCAATCATCAATCATCAATTATTAATCCACAATCATGAATCATCAACTAGATATCATCAAATATCAATCACCAATTATCAATCAACAAACATCAATTATCAAACATCAATCATCAATCATCAATCATTAATCATCAATCATCAATCATCAATCATCAATCATAAATCAACAATCATCAATCATCAATAATCAGTCATGTATCATCCATCATCAATCATCAATCATATATTATCAATCTTCAATCGTCAATCATCAATCATCAATCATATTATCATTCATCAATCACCAATCATCAATCATCAATCATAAATAATCAATCGTCGATTATCAATCATCAATCATCAACCATCAATCATCAATCAGCAATCATCTATCTTCAATCATCAATCATCAATCATCAATCATCAATCATCAATCATTAATCATCAATCATCAATCATAAATCACCAATCATCAATCATCAAACATCAATCATAAATCATCAATCATCAATCGTCAATCATCAATCATCTATCATATATTATCATTCATCAATCGTCAATTATCAATCATCAATCATAAATCATCAACCATCAATCATCAATAATCAATCATCAATCATCAATCATCAATCATCAATCATCAATCATCAATAATCAATAATCAATCATCAATCATCAATAATCAATCATCAATCATTAATCATTAATCATCAATCATCAATCATCAATCATCAATCATGTATCATCAATCATCAATCATCAATCACCAATCATCTATCATCAATCATTTATCATCAATCATCAATCATATATTATCAATCATCAATCGTCAATCATCAATCATCAATCATATATTACCATTCATCAATCGTGTATCACCAATCATCAACAATCACATATAAATCATCAACCATCAATCATTAATCATCAATCATGTATCATCAAGCATGTATTATCAATCAACAATCGTCAATCATCAATCATCAATCATATATTACCATTCATCAATCGTCAATCATCAATCATCAATCATAAATCATCAACCATCAATCATCAGTCATCAATCATCAATCATCAATAATCAATCATCAATCATCAATCATCAATCATCAATCATCAATCATCTATCATAAATCATCAATATTCAATCATCAATCATCAATCACCAATCATCAATCATCAATCATCAATCATCAATCATCAATCATCAATCATCAATCATCAATCGTATATTATCAATCATCAATCGTCAATGATCAATCATCAATCATCAATCATAGATTATCATTCATCAATCGTCAATTATCAATCGTCAACCATCACACATAAATCATCAAACATCAATCATCAATCATCGATCATCAATCATCAATCATCAATCAGCAATCATCAATCATCAATCATCAATCATCAATCATCAATCATCAATCATCAATAATCGATCATCAAACATCAATCATCAATCATCAATCATCAATCATCAATTATCAATCATCAATCATCAATCATCAATCATCAATCATCAATAATCAATCATCAATCATCAGTCATCATACATCAATGATCAATCATCAATCATGAATCATCAATCATCAATCATCAATCATCAATCATCAATCATCAATCATCAATCATCAATCATCAATCATCAATCATCAATAATCAATCATCAATCATAGATCACCAATCATCAATCATCAATCATCAATCATCAATCATCAATCGTATATTATCAATCATCAATCGTCAATGATCAATCATCAATCATCAATCATAGATTATCATTCATCAATCGTCAATTATCAATCGTCAACAATCACACATAAATCATCAAAAATCAATCATCAATCATCGATCATCAATCATCAATCATCAATCATCAATCATCAATCATCAATCATCAATCATCAATCATCAATCATCAATCATCAATCTTCAATCATGAATCATCAATCATCTATCATCAATCATCAATCAACAATCATCAATCATCAATCATCAATCATCAATCATCAATCATCAATCATCAATCATCAATCATCAATCATCAATCATCAATCATCAATCATCAATCATCAATCATATATTATCAATCATCAATCGTCAATCATCAGTCATCAATCATATATTATCATTCATGAATCGTCAATCATCAATCATCAATCATATATCATCAATCATCAATTTGCAATTATCAATCATCATCCATCAATTATCATTCATCAATCATCAACCATCAATCATCAATCATCTATCATCTGTCATCAATCATCAATCATCAATCATCAATCATCAATCATCAATCATCAATCATCAATCATCTATCATAAATCATCAATCATCAATCATCAGTCATCAATCATCAATCATCAATCATCAATCATCAATCGTCAATCATCAATTATCAATTATCACTAATTAATCCACAACCATGAATCATCAATTATATATCATCAATTATCAATCACCAATTATAAATCATCAAACATCAATCATCAAACATCAATCCTCAATCATCAATCATCAATCATCAATCATCAATCATCAATCATCAACCATCAATTCACAATCATTAATCATCAATCATCAATCATCAATCATCAATCATCAATCGTCAATCATCCATCATCAATCATCAATCATCAATCATCAATCATCAATCATCAATCATCAATCATCAAACAGCAATCATCAATCATCAATCATCAATCATCAATCATCAATCATCAATCATCAATCATCAATCATCAATCATGAATCATAAATCATCAATCATCAATCATCAATTGTCAATTATCAATTATCAATCATCACGCATCAATCATCAATCATCAATCATCAATCATCAATCATCAATCATCAAACATCAATCATCAATCATCAATCATCAATCATCAATCATCAATCATCAATCATCAATCATCAATCATCAATCATCAATCATCAATCATCAATCATCAATCATCAATCATCAATTATCAATCATCAATCATAGGTCACCAATCATCAATCATCAATCATCAATCATCAATCATAGGTCATCAATTATCAATCATCAATCATGTATCAGCAATCATCAATCATCAATCATATATTATCAATCATCAATCGTCAATCATCAATCATCTATCATATATTATCATTCATCAATCGTAAATTATCAATCTTCAATCATAAATCATCAACCATCAATCATCAATAATCAATCACCAATCATCAATCATCAATCATCAATCATCAATAATCAATCATCAATAATCAATAATCAATAATCTATCATCAATCATCAATCATCAATCATCAATCATCACTCATCAATCATCAATCATCAATCATCAATCATCAATCATCAATCATCAATCATCAATCATCAATCATCAGTCATCATACATCAATTATCAATCATCAATCATGAATCATCAATCATGAATCATGAATCATCAATCATCAATCATCAATCATCAATCATCAATCATCAATCATCAATCATCAATCATCAATCATCAATCATCAATCATAGATCACCAATCATCAATAATCAATCATCAATCATCAATCATCAATCGTATATTATCAATCATCATTCGTCAATGATCAATCATCAATCATCAATCATAGATTATCATTCATCAATCGTCAATTATCAATCGTCAACCATCACACATAAATCATCAAACATCAATCATCAATCATCGATCATCAATCATCAATCATCAATCATCAATCATAAATCATCAATCATCAATCATCAATCATCAATCATCAATCATTAATCATCAATCTTCAATCATCAATCATCAATCATCTATCATCAATCATCAATCAACAATCATCAATCATCAATCATCAATCATCAATCATCAATCATATATTATCAATCATCAATCGTCAATCATCAATCATCAATCATATATTATCATTCATGAATCGTCAATCATCAATCATATATCATCAATCATCAATTTGCAATTATCAATCATCATCCATCAATTATCATTCATCAATCATCAACCATCAATCATCAATCATCTATCATCAATCATCAATCATCAATCATCAATCATCAATCATCAATCATCAATCATCAATCATCAATCATCAATCATAAATCATCAATCATCAATCATCAATCATCAATCATCCATCATCAATCATCAATCATCAATCATCAATCATCAATCATCAATCATCAATCATCAATCATCAATCATCAATCGTCAATCATCAATCATCAATTATCACTAATTAATCCACAACCATGAATCATCAATTATATATCATCAATTATTAATCACCAATTATAAATCATTAAACATCAATCATCAAACATCAATCCTCAATCATCAATCATCAATCATCAGTCATCAACCATCAATCATCAATCATTAGTCATCAATCATCAATCATCAATCATCAATCATCAATCATCAATCATCAATCATCAATCATCAATCATCAATCATCAATCATCCATCATCAATCATCAATCATCAATCATCAATCATCAATCATCAATCATCAATCATCAATCATCAATCATCAATCATCAAACAGCAATCATCAATCATCAATCATCAATCATCAATCATCAATCATGAATCATAAATCATCAATCATCAATCATCAATTGTCAATTATCATTTATCAATCATCACGCATCAATCATCAATCATCAATCATCAATCGTCAAACATCAATCATCAATCATCAATCATCAATCATCAATCATCAATCATCAATCATCAATCATCAATCATCAATCATCAATCATCAATTATCAATCATCAATCATAGGTCACCAATCATCAATCATCAATCATCAATCATCAATCATAGGTCATCAATTATCAATCATCAATCATGTATCAGCAATCATCAATCATCAATCATATATTATCAATCATCAATCGTCAATCATCAATCATCTATCATATATTATCATTCATCAATCGTAAATTATCAATCTTCAATCATAAATCATCAACCATCAATCATCAATAATCAATCACCAATCATCAATCATCAATCATCAATCATCAATAATCAATCATCAATAATCAATAATCAATAATCTATCATCAATCATCAATCATCAATCATCAATCATCACTCATCAATCATCAATCATCAATCATCAATCATCAATCATCAATCATCAATCATCAATCATCAGTCATCATACATCAATTATCAATCATCAATCATGAATCATCAATCATGAATCATGAATCATCAATCATCAATCATCAATCATCAATCATCAATCATCAATCATCAATCATCAATCATCAATCATCAATCATAGATCACCAATCATCAATAATCAATCATCAATCATCAATCATCAATCGTATATTATCAATCATCATTCGTCAATGATCAATCATCAATCATCAATCATAGATTATCATTCATCAATCGTCAATTATCAATCGTCAACCATCACACATAAATCATCAAACATCAATCATCAATCATCGATCATCAATCATCAATCATCAATCATCAATCATAAATCATCAATCATCAATCATCAATCATCAATCATCAATCATTAATCATCAATCTTCAATCATCAATCATCAATCATCTATCATCAATCATCAATCAACAATCATCAATCATCAATCATCAATCATCAATCATCAATCATATATTATCAATCATCAATCGTCAATCATCAATCATCAATCATATATTATCATTCATGAATCGTCAATCATCAATCATATATCATCAATCATCAATTTGCAATTATCAATCATCATCCATCAATTATCATTCATCAATCATCAACCATCAATCATCAATCATCTATCATCAATCATCAATCATCAATCATCAATCATCAATCATCAATCATCAATCATCAATCATCAATCATCAATCATAAATCATCAATCATCAATCATCAATCATCAATCATCCATCATCAATCATCAATCATCAATCATCAATCATCAATCATCAATCATCAATCATCAATCATCAATCATCAATCATCAATCGTCAATCATCAATCATCAATTATCACTAATTAATCCACAACCATGAATCATCAATTATATATCATCAATTATTAATCACCAATTATAAATCATTAAACATCAATCATCAAACATCAATCCTCAATCATCAATCATCAATCATCAGTCATCAACCATCAATCATCAATCATTAGTCATCAATCATCAATCATCAATCATCAATCATCAATCATCAATCATCAATCATCAATCATCAATCATCAATCATCAATCATCAATCATCCATCATCAATCATCAATCATCAATCATCAATCATCAATCATCAATCATCAATCATCAATCATCAATCATCAATCATCAAACAGCAATCATCAATCATCAATCATCAATCATCAATCATCAATCATGAATCATAAATCATCAATCATCAATCATCAATTGTCAATTATCATTTATCAATCATCACGCATCAATCATCAATCATCAATCATCAATCGTCAAACATCAATCATCAATCATCAATCATCAATCATCAATCATCAATCATCAATCATCAATCATCAATCATCAATCATCAATCATCAATCATCAATCATCAATTATCAATAATCAATCATAGGTCACCAATCATCAATCATCAATCATCAATCATAGGTCATCAATTATCAATCATCGATCATGTATCAACAATAATCAATCATCAATCATATATAATCAATCATCAATCGTCAATCATCAATCATCTATCATATATTATCATTCATCAATTGTCAATTATCAATCTTCAATCATAAATCATCAACCATCAATCATCAATAATCAATCATCAATCATCAATCATGAATCATGAATCATCAATCATCAATCATCAATCATCAATCATCAATCATCAATAATCAATCATCTATCATCTATCATCAATCATCAATCATCAATCATCAATCATCAATCATCAATCATCAATCATCACTCATCAATCATCAATCATCAATCATTAATCATAAATCATCAATCATCAATCATCAATCATCAATCATCAATCATGTATCATCAATCATCAATCATCAATCATAAATCACCAATCATCAATCATCAATCATCAATCATCAATCATCAATCATCAATCATATATTATCAATCATCAATCGTCAATCATCAATCATCAATCATCAATCATATATTACCATTCATCAATCGTGTATCACCAATCATCAACAATCACATATAAATCATCAACCATCAATCATCAATCATTAATCATCAATCATGTATCATCAAGCATGTATTATCAATCATCAATCGTCAATCATCAATCATATATTACCATTCATCAATCGTCAATCAACAATCATCAATCATCAATCATCAATCATCAATCATCAATCATCAATCATCAATCATCTATCATCAATATTCAATCATCAATCATCAATCATCAATCATCAATCATCAATCATCAATCATCAATCATCAATCATCAATCATCAATCGTCAATCATCAATCATCAATAATCAATCATAAATCATCAACAATCAATCATCAATCATCAATCATCAATCATCTATCATCAATCATCAATCATCAATCATCAGTCATCAATTATCAATCATCAATCATCAATCGTCAATCATCGATAATCAATCATCAATCATCAATCATCAATCGTCAATCATCAATCATCAATAATCAATAATAAATCATCAACAATCAATCATCAATCATCAATCATCAATCATCAATCATCAATCATCAATCATCAATCATCAATCATCAATCATCAATCATCAATCATCAATCATCAATCATCAATCATCAATCATCAATCATCAATCATTAATCATAAATCATCAATCATCAATCATCAATCATCAATCATCAATCATGTATCATCAATCATCAATCATCAATCATAAATCACCAATCATCAATCATCAATCATTTATCATCAATCATCAATCATCAATCATATATTATCAATCATCAATCGTCAATCATCAATCATCAATCATCAATCATATATTACCATTCATCAATTGTGTATCACCAATCATCAACAATCACATATAAATCATCAACCATCAATCATCAATCATTAATCATCAATCATGTATCATCAAGCATGTATTATCAATCATCAATCGTCAATCATCAATCATATATTACCATTCATCAATCGTCAATCAACAATCATCAATCATCAATCATCAATCATCTATCATCAATCATCAATCATCAGTCATCAATTATCAATCATCAATCATCAATCGTCAATCATCGATAATCAATCATCAATCATCAATCATCAATCATCAATCATCAATCATCAATCATCAATCATCAATCATCAATCATCAATCATCAATCATCAATCATCAATCATCAATCATCAATCATCAATCATCAATCATCAATCATCAATCATCAATCATCAATCATCAATCATCAATCATCAATCATCAATCATCAATCATCAGTCATCAATCATCAATCATCAATCACCAATCATCAATCATCAATCTTCAATCATCAAACAGCAATCATCAATCATCAATCATCAATCATCAATCATCAATCATCAATCATCAATCATCAATCATCAATAATGAATCATAAATCATCAATCATCAATCATCAATCATCAATTCTCAATTATCAATTATCAATCATCACGCATCAATCATCAATCAGCAATCATCAATCATCAAACATCAATCATCAATCATCAATCATCAATCATCAATCATCAATCATCAATCATCAATCTTCAATTATCAATCATCAATCATCAATCATAGGTCACCAATCATCAATCATCAATCATCAATCATCAAACATCAATCATCAATCATAGGTCATCAATTATCAATCATCAATCATGTATCCACAATCATCAATCATCAATCATATATTATCAATCATCAATCGTCAATCATCAATCATCTATCATATATTATCATTCATCAATTGTCAATTATCAATCTTCAATCATAAATCATCAATCATCAATCATCAATAATCAATCATCAATCATCAATCATCAATCATCAATCATCAATCATCAATCATCAATCATCAATCATCAATCATCAATCATCAATCATCAATCATCAATCATCAATCATCAATCATCAATCATCAATCATCAATCATCAATAATCAATCATCTATCATCAATCATCAATCATCAATCATCAATCATCAATCATCAATCATCAATCATCACTCATCAATCATCAATCTTCAATCATTAATCATAAATCATCAATCATCAATCATCAATCATCAATCATGTATCATCAATCATCAATCATATATCACCAATCATCAATCATCAATCATTTATCATCAATCGTCAATCATCAATCATATATTATCAATCATTAATCGTCAATCATCAATCATCAATCATATATTACCATTCATCAATCGTGTATCACCAATCATCAACAATCACATATAAATCAAAAACCATCAATCATCAATCATTAATCATCAATCATGTATCATCAAGCATGTATTATCAATCATCAATCGTCAATCATCAATCATATATTACCATTCATCAATCGTCAATCAACAATCATCAATCATAAATCATCAACCATCAATCATCAATCATCAATCATCAATCCAGCAATCATCAATCATCAATCATCAATCATCAATCATCTATCATCAATCATCAATATTCAATCATCAATCATCAATCATCAATCATCAATCATCAATCATCAATCGTCAATCATCAATCATCAATAATCAATCATAAATCATCAACCATCAATCATCAATCATCAATCATCAATCATCAATCATCTATCATCAATCATCAATCATCAATCATCAGTCATCAGTCATCAATTATCAATCATCAATGATCAATCGTCAATCATCGATAATCAATCATCAATCATCAATCATCAATCACCAATCATCAATCATCAATCATCAATCATCAATCTTCAATCATCAATCGTCAATCATCAATCATCTATCATCAATCATCAATATTCAATCATCAATCATCATCGTCAATCATCAATCATCAATCATCAATCATCAATCGTCAATCATCAATCATCAATATTCAATCATAAATCATCAACCATCAATAATCAATCATCAATCATCAATCAACAATCATCAATCATCAATCATCAATCATCAATCATCAATCATCAATCATCAATCATCAATCATCAATCATCAGTCATCAATCATCAATCACCAATCACCAATCATCAATCATCAATCTTCAATCATCAATCATCAATCATCAATCATCAGTCATCAATCATCAATCATCAATCACCAATCATCAATCATCAATCTTCAATCATCAATCGTCAATCATCAATCATCAATTATTAATCCACAACCGTGAATCATCAACTAGATATCATCAAATATCAATCACCAATTATCAATCAACAAACATCAATCATCAAACATCAATCATATATCATCAATCATTAATCATCAATCATCAATCATCAATCATAAATCAACAATCATCAATCATCAATAATCAGTCATGTATCCTCCATCATCAATCATCAATCATATATTATCAATCTTCAATCGTCAATCATCAATCATCAATCATATATTATCATTCATCAATCACCAATCATCAATCATCAATCATAAATCATAAATAATCAATCGTCGATCATCAATCATCAATCTTCAACCATCAATCATCAATCAGCAATCATCTATCTTCAATCATCAATCATCAATCATCAATCATCAATCATCAATCATCAATCATTAATCATCAATCATCAATCATCAATCACCAATCATCAATCATCAATCATCAATCATAAATCATCAATCATCTATCATCAATCATCAATATTCAATCATCAATCATCAATCATCAATCATCAATCATCAATCATCAATCATCAATCATCAATTATCAACCGTCAATCATCAATCATCAATAATCAATCATAAATCATCAACCATCAATCATCAATCATCAATCATCAATCATCAATCATCAATCATCAATCATCTATCATCTATCATCAATCATCAATCATAAATCATCAATCATCAGTCATAAATTATGAATCATCAATCATCAATCGTCAATCATCGATAATCAATCATCAATCATCAATCATCAATCATCAATCATCAACCATCAATCATCAATCATCAATCATCAATCATCAATCATCAATCATCAATCATCAGTCATCAATCATCAATCATCAATCACCAATCATCAATCATCAATCTTCAATCATCAATCGTCAATCATCAATCATCAATTATTAATCCACAACCATGAATCATCAACTAGATATCATCAAATATCAATCACCAATTATCAATTAACAAACATCAATCATCAAACATCAATCATCAATCATCAATCATTAATCATCAATCATCAATCATCAATCATAAATCAAAAATCAAAAATCATCAATAATCAGTCATGTATCATCCATCATCAATCATCAATCATATATTATCAATCTTCAATCATCAATCATCAATTATCAATCATATATTACCATTCATCAATCGTCAATCATCAATCATCAATCATAAATCATCAACCATCAATCATCAATCATCAATCATCAATCATCAATCATCAATCATCAATCATCAATCATCAATCATCTATCATCAATCATCAATATTCAATCATCAATCATCAATCATCAATCATCAATCATCAATCATCAATCATCAATCGTCAATCATCAATCATCAATCATCAATCATAAATCATCAACAATCAATCATCAATCATCAATCATCAATCATCTATCATCAATCATCAATCATCAATCATCAGTCATCAATTATCAATCATCAATCATCAATCGTCAATCATCGATAATCAATCATCAATCATCAATCATCAATCATCAATCATCAATCATCAATCATCAATCATCAATCATCAATCATCAATCATCAATCATCAATCATCAATCATCAATCATCAATCATCAATCATCAGTCATCAATCATCAATCATCAATCATCAATCATCAATCATCAATCATCAATCATCAGTCATCAATCATCAATCATCAATCACCAATCATCAATCATCAATCTTCAATCATCAATCGTCAATCATCAATCATCAATTATTAATCCACAACCATGAATCACCAACTAGATATCATCAAATATCAATCACCAATTATCAATCAACAAACATCAATCATCAAACATCAATCATCAATCATCAATCATTAATCATCAATATTCAATCATCAATCATAAATCAACAATCATCAATCATCAATAATCAGTCATGTATCATCCATCATCAATCATATATTATCAATCTTCAATCGTCAATCATCAATCATCAATCATATATTATCATTCATCAATCACCAATCATCAATCATCAATCATAAATATTCAATTGTCGATCATAAATCATCAATCATCAACCATCAATCATCAATCACCAATCATCTATCTTCAATCATCAATCAACAATCATCAATCATCAATCATTAATCATCAATCATCAATCATCAATCACCAATCATCAATCATCAATCATCAATCATAAATCATCAATCATCAATCATCAATCATCAATCATCAATCATCAATCATCAATCATCAATCATCAATCATCAATCATCAATCATCAAACATCAATCATCAATCATAAATCAACAATCATCAATCATATATAATCAGTCATGTATCATCCATCATCAATCATCAATCATATATTATCAATCTTCAATCGTCAATCATCAATCATCAATTAATATTATCATTCATCAATCGTCGATCATCAATCATCAATCATCAATCATCAACCATCAATCATCAATCATATATCATATATCTCCAATCATCAATCATCAATCATCAATCATCAACCGTCAATCATCAATCATCAATTATTAATCCACAACCATGAATCATCAACTAGAAATCATCATATATCAATCACCAATTATCAATCAACAAACATCAATCATCAAACATCAATCATCAATCATTAATCATCAATCATCAATCATCAATCATCAATCATAAATCAACAACCATCAATCATTAATTATCAATCATCTATCTTCAATCATCAATCATCAATCATCAATCATTAATCATCTATCATCAATCATCAATCACCAATCATACATCGTCAATCATCAATCATAAATCATCAATCATCGATCATCAATCATCAATCATCAATCATCAATCGTCAATCATCAATCATCAATCATCAATCATCAATCACCAATTATCAATCATCAATCATCAGTCATCAATCATCAATCTTCAATCATCAATCATCAATCATCAATCATCAATCATCAATCATCAACCATCAATCATAAATCAACAATCATCAATCATATATAATCAGTCATGTATCATCCATCATCAATCATCAATCATATATTATCAATCTTCAATCGTCAATCATCAACCATCAATCATATATTATCATTCATCAATCGTCGATCATCAATCATCAAGCATCAATCATCAACCATCAATCATTAATTATCAATCATCTATCTTCAATCATCAATCATCAATCATCAATCATTAATCATCTATCATCAATCATCAATCACCAATCATAAATCGTCAATCATCAATCATAAATCATCAATCATCGATCATCAATCATCAATCATCAATCATCAATCGTCAATCATCAATCATCAATCATCAATCATCAATCACCAATTATCAATCATCAATCATCAGTCATCAATCATCAATCATCAATCATCAATCATCAATCATCAATCATAAATCAACAATCATCAATCATATATAATCAGTCATGTATCATCCATCATCAATCATCAATCATATATTATCAATCTTCAATCGTCAATCATCAATCATCAATCATATATTATCATTCATCAATCGTCGATCATCAATCCTCAATCATCAATCATCAACCATCAATCATCAATCACCAATCATCTATCTTCAAACATCAATCATCAATCATCAATCATTAATCATCTATCATCAATCATCAATCACCAATCATCAATCATCAATCATCAATCATCAATCGTCGATCATCAATCATCAATCATCAATCATCAATCATCAACCATCAATCATCACTCATCAATCATCTATCATCAATCATCAATCATCCATCATCAATCATCAATCATCAATCATCAATCATCAATCATCAATCATCAATCATCAATCATCAATCATCAAACATCAATCATCAATCATCAATCATCAATCATCAATCATCAAACATCAATCATCAATCATCATATATCATCCATCAATCATCAATCATCAATCATCAATCATCAATCATCAATAATCAATCACCAATCATCAATCATCAATCATCAATCATCAATCATCAATCATCAATCATCAATCATCAATCATCAGTCATCAATCATCAATCATTAATCATAAATCATCAATCATCAATCATCAATCATCAATCATGTATCATCAATCATCAATCACCAATCATAAATCATCAATCATTTATCATCAATCATCAATCATCAATCATCAATTATATATTATCAATCATCAATCGTCAATCATCAATCATCAATCATATATTATCATTCATCAATCGTCTATCACCAACCATCAACCATCACACATAAATCATCAACCATCAATCATAAATCATCAATCATCTATCATCAATCATCAATCATAAATCTTCAATCATCAATCATCAATCATCAGTCATCAATCATCAATCATTAATCATAAATCATAAATCATCAATCATCAATCATCAATCATGTATCATCAATCATCAATCATAAATCACCAATCATCAATCATCAATCATTTATCGTCAATCATCAATCATATATTATCAATCATCAATCGTCAATCATCAATCATATATTATCATTCATCAATCGGCTATCACCAATCATCAACCATCACACATAAATCATCAACCATCAATCATCAATCATCAATCATCAATCATCTATCATCAATAATCAATCATGAATCATGAATCATCAATCATCAATCATCAATCATCATACATCAATCATCAATCATCAATCATCAATCATAAATCATCAATCATCAATCATCAATCATCAATCATCAATCATGTATCATCAATCATGTATTATCAATCATCTGTCGTCAATCATGAATCACCAATCATATATTATCATTCATTAATCGTCAATCATCAATCATCAATCATAAATCATCAACCATCAACCATCAATCATCAATCATCAATCATCAATCATCAATCATCAATCATCAATCATCAATCATCAATCATCAATCATCAATCATCAATCATCAATCATCAATCATCAATCATCAATCATCAATCATCAATCATCAATCATCAATCATCAATCATTAATCATCAATCATCAATCATCAATCATCAATAATCAATAATCAATCATCAAACATCAATCATCAATCATCAATCATCAATCATCAATCATCAATCATCAATCATCAATCATCAATCATTAATCATCAATCATCAATCATCAATCATCAATCATCAATCATAAATCATCAATCATCAATCATCAATCATGAATAATCAATCATCAATCATCAATCAACAATCATCAATCATCAATCATCAGTCATCAGTCATCAATCAGCAATCACCAATGATGAATCATCAATCATATACCATCAATTCTCAATGATCAATCGTCAATCATCAATCATCAATCATCAATCATCAATTTGCAATTATCAATCATCAATCATCAATCATCAATCATCAATCATCAATCATCAATCATCAATCATCAATCATCAACCATCAATCATCAATCATCAATCGTCAATCATCAATCATCAATCATCAATCCTCAATCATCAATCATCAATCATCAATCATCAACCATCAATCATCAGTCATCAATTATCAATCATCAATCATCAATCGTCAATCATCAATCATCAATCATCAATCATCAATCATCAATCATCAATCATCAATCATCAATCATCAATCATCAATCATCAATCATCAATCATCATTCATCAATCATCAATCATCAAACACCAATCATCAATCATCAATCATATATTATCAATCATCAATCGTCAATCATCAATCATATATTATCATTCATCAATCGTCAATCATCAATCATCAATCATAAATCATCAACCATCAACTTGCAATTATCAATTATCAACCATCAATTATCATTCATCAATCATCAATCATCAATCATCTATCATCAATCATCAAACATCAATCATCAATCATCAATCATCAATCATATATCATCAATCATCAATCGTCAATGATCAATCATCAATCATCAATCATAGATTATCATTCATCAATCGTCAATAATTAATCGTCAACCATCACACATAAATCATCAAACATCAATCATCAATCATCGATCATCAATCATCAATCATCAATCATCAATCATCAATCATCAATCATCAATCATCAATCATCAATCATCAATCGTCAATGATCAATCATAAATCATCAATCATAGATTATCATTCATCAATCGTCAATTATCAATCGTCAACCATCAGACATAAATCATCAAACATCAATTATCAATCATCAATCATTAATCATCAATCATCAATCATCAATCATCAATCATCAATCGTCAATGATCAATCATCAATCATCAATCATAGATTATCATTCATCAGTCATCAATCATCAATCATCAATCATCAATCATCAATCATCAATCATCAATCATCAATCATCAATCATCAATCATCAATCATCAATCATCAATCATCAATCATCAATCATCAATCATCAATCATCAATCATCAATCATCAATCATAAATCATCAATCATATATTATCAATCACCAATCGTCAATGATCAATCATCAATCATCAATCATAGATTATCATTCATCAATCGTCAATTATCAATCTTCAACCATCACACATAAATAATCAAACATCAATCATCAATCATCGATCATCAAACATCAATCATCAATCATCAATCATCAATCGTCAATGATCAATCATCAATCATCAATCATAGATTATCATTCATCAATCGTCAATTATCAATCGTCAACCATAACACATAAATCATCAAACATCAATTATCAATCATCAATAATCAATCATCAATCATCAATCATCAATCATCAATCATCAATCATCAATCATCAATCATCAATCATCAATCATCAATCGTCAGTCATCATACATCAATTATCAATCATCAATCATCAATCATCAATCATCAATCATCAATCATCAATCATCAATCATCAATCATCAATCATCAATCATAAATCATCAATAATCAATCATCAATCATCAATCATCAATCATCAATCATCAATCATCAATCATCAATCATCAATCATCAATCATCAATCTTCAATCATCAATCATCAATCATCAATCATCTATCATCAATCACCAATCATCAATCATCAATCATCAATCATCAATCATCAATCATGTATCATCAATCATCAATCGTCAATCATCAATCATTAATCATCAATCATAAATCATCAATCATCAATCATCAATCATCAATCATCAATCATCAATCATCAATCATCAATCATCAATCATAAATCATAAATCATCAATCATCAATCATCAATCATCAATCATAAATCATATATTATCAATCATCAATCGTCAATCATCAATCATCAATCATATATTATCATTCATGAATCGTCAATCATCAAGCATATATCATCAAACATCGATTTACAATTATCAATAATCATCCATCAATTATCATTCATCAATCATCAACCATCAATCATCAATCATCTATCATCAATCATCAATCATCAATCATCAATCATCAATCATCAATCATCAATCATCAATCATCAATCATCAATCATCAATCATCAATCATCAATCATAAATCATCAATCATCAATCATCAATCATCAATCATCAATCAACAATCATCAATCATCAATCGTCAATCATCAATCATCAATTATCACTAATTAATCCACAACCATGAATCATCATTTATATATCATCAATTATCAATCACCAATTATAAATCATCAAACATCAATCATCAAACATCAATCCTCAATCATCAATCATCAATCATCAATCATGAATCATGAATCATCAATCATCAATCATCAATCATCAATCATCAATCATCAATCATCAATCATCAAACATCAAACATCAATCATCAATCATCAATTATCAATTATCATTCATCAATCATCAATCTTAGGTCACCAATCATCAATCATCAATCATCAATCATCAATCATAGGTCACCAATCATCAATCATCAAACATGTATCATCAATCATCAATCATATATTATCAATCATCAATCATCAATCATAAATCATAAATAGTAAATCATCAATCATCAATCATCAATCGTCAATTATCAATTATCAATCATCATGCATCAATCATCAATCATCAATCATCAATCATCAAACATCAAACATCAATCATCAATCATCAATCATCAATCATCAATCATCAATCATCAATCATCAATCATCAATCATCAATCATCAATCATCAATTATCAATTATCAATCATCTATCATAGGTCACCTATCATCAATCATCAATCATCAATCACCAATCATAAGTCACCAATCATCAATCATCAATCATGTATCATCAATCATCAATCATCAATCATATATTATCAATCATCAATCGTCAATCATCAATCATCTATCATATATTATCATTCATCAATCGTCAATTATCAATCATCAATCATAAATCATCAACCATCAATCATCAATCATCAATAATCAATCATCAATCATCAATCATCAATCATCAATCATCAATCATCAATAATCAATCATCTATCATCAATCATCAATAATCAATCATCGATCGTCAATCATCACTCATCAATCATCAATCATCAATCATTAATCATAAATCATTAATCATCAATCATCAATCATCACTCATCAATCATCAATCAACAATTATTAATCATAAATCATCAATCATCAATCATCAATCATGTATCATCAATCACATATTATCAATCATCAATCGTCAATCATCAATCATCAATCATCAATCATATATTACCATTCATCAATCGTGTATCACCAATCATCAACCATCACATATAAGTCATCAACCATCAATCATCAATCATTAATCATCAATCATGTATCATCAAGCATGTATTATCAATCATCAATCGTCAATCATCAATCATCAATCATCAATCATCAATCATCAATCATCAATCATCAATCATCAATCATCAATCATCAATCATCAATCATCAATCATCAATCATCAATCATCTATCATCAATCATCAATATTCAATCATCAATTATCAATCATCAATCATCAATCATCAATCATCAATCATCAATCATCAATCATCAATCATCAATTATCAATCGTCAATCATCAATCATCAATAATCAATCATAAATCATCAACCATCAATCATCAATCATCAATCATCAATCATCAATCATCAATCATCAATCATCAATGATCAATCATCAGTCAGCAGTCATCAATCAGCAATCACCAATGATGAATCATCAATCATCAATCATCAATTTGCAATTATCAATCATCAACCATCAATCATCAATCATCAATCATCAACCATCAATCATCAATCATCAATCATATATCATAAATCATCAATCATCAATCATCAATCATCAATCATCAATCATCAATCATCAATCATCAATCATCAGTCATCAATCATCAATCACCAATCATCAATCATCAATCATCAAACGTCAATCATCAATCATCAATTATTAATCCACATCCATGAATCATCAACTAGATATCATCAAATATCAATCACCAATTATCAATCAACAAACATCAATAATCAAACATCAATCATCAATCATTTATCATCAATCATCAATCATAAGTCACCAATCATCAATCATCAATAATCAGTCATGTATCATCCATCATCAATCATCAATCATATATTATCAATCTTCAATCGTCAATCATCAATCATCAATCACATATTATCAGTCATCAATCACTAATCAACAATCATCAATCATAAATCATCAATCGTCGATCATCAATCATCAATCATCAATCATCAACCATCAATCATCAATCATCAATCATCAATCATCTATCTACAATCATCAATCATCAATCATCAATCATCAATCATCAATCATCAATCATCAAGCATTAATCATCTATCATCAATCATCAATCACCAATCATCAATCATCAATCATCAATCATAAATCATCAATCATCAATCATCAATCATCAATCATCAATCATCAATCATAAATCAACAATCATCAATCATCAATCATGTATCATCCATCTTCAATCATCAATCTTACATTATCAATCTTCAATCGTCAATAATCAATCATCAATCATCAATCATATATTATCATTCATCAATCGTCGATAATCAATCATCAATCATCTATCTTCAATCATCAATCATCAGTCATCAATCATCAATCATCAATCATCAACCGTCAATCATCAATCATCAATTATTAATCCACAACCATGAATCATCAACTGGATATCATCAAATATCAATCACCAATTATCAATCAACAAACATCAATCATCAAACATCAATCATCAATCATCAATCATCAATCATCAATCATATATCAAAAATCATCAATCATCAATAATCAGTAATGTTACATCCATCATCAATCATCAATCATATATTATCAATCTTAAATCGTCAATCATCAATCATCAATCATATATTATCATTCATCAATCGTCGATCATCAATCATCAATTATCAACCATCAACCATCAATCATCAATCATCAATCATCTATCTTCAATCATCAATCATCATTCATCAATCATCAATCATCAATCATCAATCATCAATCATCAATCATTAATCATCTATCATCAGTCATCAATCACCAATCATAAATCATCAATCATCAATCATAAATAATCATTCATCAATCATCAATCATCAATCATCAATCATCAATCATGAATCATCAATCATCAATCATCAATCATCAATCATCAATCATCAATCATCAATAATCAATAATCAATCATCAATCATCAATCATCAATCATCAATCATCGATCATCAATCATTAATCATCAATCATCAATCATCACTCATCAATCATCAATCATCAATCATCAATCGTCAATCATCAATCATCAATCATCAATCATCAATCATCAATCACCAATCATCAATCATCAATCATAAACCGTCAATCATCAATCATCAATTATTAATCCACAACCATATATCATTAACTAAATATCATCAAATATCGATCACCAATTATCAATCAACAAACATCAATCATCAAACATCAATCATCAATCATTAATCATTTATCATCAATCATCAATCATCAATCATAAATCAACAATCATCAATCATCAATAATCAGTCATGTATCATCCATCATCAATCATCAATCATATATTATCAATCTTCAATCGTCAATCATCAATCATCAATCATATATTATCATTCATCAATCATTAATCATCTATCATCAATCATCAATCACCAATCAGCAATCATCAATCATAAATCATCAATGATCAATCATCAATCATCAATCATCAATCATCAATCATCAATCATCAATCATCAATCATCAATCATCAATCATCAATCATCAATCATCAATCATCAATCATCAATCATCAATCATCAATCATCAATCATCAATCATCAATCATCAATCCTCAATCATCAATCACCAATCATCAATCATCAATCATCAATCATCAATCATCAACCGTCAATCATCAATCATCAATTTGTAATCCACAACCATGAATCATCAACTAGATATCATCAAATATCAATCACCAATTATCAATCAACAAACATCAATCATCAAACATCAATCATCAATCATCAATCATTAATCATCAATCATTAATCATCAATCATAAATCATAAATCATCAACCATCAATCATCAATTATCAATCATCTATCATCAATCATCAATCATCAATCATTAATCATCTATCATCAATCATCAATCACCAATCATCAATCATCAATCATCAATCGTCGATCATCAATCATCAATCATCAATCATCAACCATCAATCATCAATCATCAATCACCTATCTTCAATCATCAAGCATCAATCATCAATCATCAATCATCAATCATTAATCATCTATCATCAATCATCAATCACCAATCATCAATCATCAATCATTAATCATCAATCATCAATCATCAATCATCAATCATCAATCATTAATCATCAATCATCAATCATCAATCATCAATCATCAATCATCAATCATCAATCATCAATCATCAATCATCAATCATCAATCATCAATCATCAATCATCAATCATCAATCATCAATCATCAATCATCAATCATCAATCATCAATCATCAATCATCAATCATCAATCATCAATCATCAATCATCACTCATCAATCATCAATCATAAATCATCAATCATCAATCATCAATCATCAATCATCAATCATCAATCATCAATCATCAATCATCAATCATCAATCATTAATCATCTATCATCAATCATCAATCACCAATCAGCAATCATCAATCATAAATCATCAATCGTCAATCATCAATCATCAATCATCAATCATAAATCATCAATCATCAATCATCAATCATCAATCATCAATCATCAATCATCAATCATCAATCATCAATCATCAATCATCAATCCTCAATCATCAATCACCAATCATCAATCATCAATCCTCAATCATCAATCATCAACCGTCAATCATCAATCATCAATTTGTAATCCACAACCATGAATCATCAACTAGATATCATCAAATATCAATCACCAATTATCAATCAACAAACATCAATCATCAAACATCAATCATCAATCATCAATCATTAATCATCAATCATTAATCATCAATCATAAATCATAAATCAACAATCATCAATCATCAATAATCAGTCATGTATCATCAATCATCAATCATATTTTATCAATCTTCAATCTTCAATCATCAATCATCAATCATATATTATCATTCATCAATCGTCGGTCATCAATCATCAATCTTCAATCATCAACCATCAATCATCAATTATCAATCATCTATCATCAATCATCAATCATCAATCATTAATCATCTATCATCAATCATCAATCATCAATCACCAATCATCAATCATCAATCATCAATCATCAATCGTCGATCATCAATCATCAATCATCAATCATCAATCATCAACCATCAATCATCAATCATCAATCACCTATCTTCAATCATCAAGCATCAATCATCAATCATCAATCATCAATCATTAATCATCTATCATCAATCATCAATCACCAATCCTCAATCATCAATCATTAATCATCAATCATAAATCATCAATCATCAATCATCAACCATCAATCATCAATCATCAATCATCAATCATCAATTATCAATCATCAATCATCAATCATCAATCATCAATCATCAATCAGCAATCAGAAATCAACAACCATCAATCATCAATAATCAGTCATGTATCATCCATCATCAATCATCAATCATATATTATCAATCTTCAATCGTCAATCATCAATCATATATAATCATTCATCAATCGTCGATCATCAATCATCAATGATCAATCATCAATCATCAATCATCTATCTTCAATCATCAATCATCAATCATCAATCATCAATCATTAATCATCTATCATCAATCATCAATCACCAATCATCAATCATCAATCATCAATGATAAATTATCAATCATCAACAATCAATTATCATTCATCAATCATCAACCATCAATCATCTATCATCAATCATAAATAATCAACCATCAATCATCAATCATAGATCACCAATCATCAATCATCAATCATATATTATCAATCATCAATCGTCAATGATCAATCATCAATCATAGATTAACATTCATCAATCGTCAATTATCAATCATCAACCATCACACATAAATCATCAAACATCAATCATCAATCATCAATCATCAATCATCGATCATCAATCATCAATCATCAATCATCAATCATCAATCATCAATCATCAATCATCAATCATCAATCATCAATCATCAATCATCAATCATCAATCATCAATCATCAATCATCAATCATCAATCGTCAATCATCAATCATCAATCATCAATCATCAATCATCAATCATCAATCATCAATCATCAATCATCAATCATCAATCATCAATCATCAATCATCAATCATTAATCATCAATCATCAATCATCAATCATCAATCATCAATCATCAATCATTAATCATCAATCATCAATCATCAATCATCAATCATCAATCATCAATCTTCAATCATCAATCATCAATCATCAATCATCAATCATCAATCATCACTCATCAATCATCAATCATCAATCATAAATCATCAATCATCAATCATCAATCATCAATCATCAATCATCAATCATCAATCATCAATCATCAATCATCAATCATCAATCATCAATCATCAATCATCAATCATCAATCATCAATCATCAATCATCAATCATCAATCATCAATCATTAATCATCAATCATCAATCATCAATCATCAATCATCAATCATCAATCATCAATCATCAATCATCAACCATCAATCATCAATCATCAATCATCAATCATCAATCATCAATTATCAATCATCACTCATCAATCATCAATCATCAATCATAAATCATCAATCATCAATCATCAATCATATATTATCAATTATCAATCATCAATCATCAATCATCAATCATCAATCATCAATCATCAATCATCAATCATAAATCATAAATCATCAATCATCAATCATCAATCATATATTGTCAAACATCAATCGTCAATCATCAATCATCAATCTTATATTACCATTAATGAATCGTCAATCATCAATCATCTATCATCAATCATCAATCATCTATCATCAATCATCAATCATCAATCATCAATCATCAATCATCAATCATCAATCATCAATCATCAATCATCAATCATCAATCATCAATCATCAATCATCAATCATCAATCATCAATCATCAATCATCAATCATCAATCATCAATCATCAATCATCAATCATAAATCATCAATCATCAATCATCAATCATCAATCATCAATCATCAATCATCAATCATCAATCATCAATCATCAATCATTAATCGTCAATCATCAATCATCAATTATCACTAATTAATCCACAACCATGAATCATCAATTAGATATCATCAATTATCAATCACCAATTATAAATCATCAAACATCAATCATCAAACATAAATCATCAATCATCAATCATCAATCTTCAATCATCAACCATCAATCATCTATCATCATTCATCAATCACCAATCATCAATCATCAATCATCAATCATGTATCATCAATCATCAATCATCAATCATCAATCTTCAATCATCAATCATAAATCATAAATCATAAATCATCAATCATCAATCATCAATCATCAATCATCAATCATATATTGTCAAACATCAATTGTCAATCATCAATCATCAATCTTATATTACCATTAATGAATCGTCAATCATCAATCATCTATCATCAATCATCAATCATCTATCATCAATCATCAATCATCAATCATCAATCATCAATCATCAATCATCAATCATCAATCATCAATCATCAATCATCAATCATCAATCATCAATCATCAATCATCAATCATCAATCATAAATCATAAATCATAAATCATCAATCATCAATCATAAATCATCAATCATCAAGCATCAATCATCAATCATCAATCATCAATCATCAATCATCAATCATCAATCATCAATCATCAATCATCAATCATCAATCATCAATCATCAATCATCAATCATCAATCATCAATCATCAATCATCAATCATCAATCATCAATCATCAATCATCAATCATCAATCCTCAATCATCAATCATCAAACATCAATCATCAATCATCAATCATCAATCATCAATCATCAATCATAAATCATAAATCAGAAATCATCAATCATCAATCATCAATCGTCAATTATCAATTATCAATCATCACGCATCAATCATCAATCATCAATCATCAAACATCAATCATCAATCATCAATCATTAATTATCAATCATCAATCATATGTCACCAATCATCTATCATCAATCATGTATCATCAATGATCAATCATCAATCATCAATTATCAATCATCAATCATAGGTCACCAATCATCAATCATCAATCATGTATCATCAATCATCAATCATCAATCATATATTATCAATCATCAATCGTCAATCATCAACCATCAATCATAAATAATCAATAATCAATCATCAATCATCAATCATCAATCATCAATAATTAATCATCTATCATCAATCATCAATCATCAATCATCAATCATCAATCATCAATAATCAATCATCAATCATCAATCATCAATCATCAATCATCAATCATCAATCATCAATCATCAATCATCAATCATCACCCATCAATCATCTATCATCAATCATCAATCATCAATCATCAATCATCAATCATCAATCATCAATAATCAATCATCACCCATCAATCATCAATCATCAATCATTAATCATAAATCATCAATCATCAATCATCAATCATGTATCATCAATCATCAATCATCAATCATAAATCACCAATCATCAATCATCAATCATTTATCATCAATCATCAATCACATATTATCAATCATCAATCGTCAATCATCAATCATATATTATCATTCATCAATCTTGTATCACCAATCATCAACCATCACATATAAATCATCAACCATCAATCATCAATCATCAATCATCAATCATCAATCATCAATCATGTATTATCAATCATCAATCGTCAATCATCAATCATCAATCATATATTATCATTCATCAATCGTCAATCATCAATCATCAATCATAAATCATCAACCATCAATCATCAATCATCAATCATCAATCATCAATCATCAATCATCAATCATCAATATTCAATCATCAATCATCAATCATCAATCATCAATCATCAATCATCAATCATCAATCATCAATCATCAATCATCAATCATCAATTATCAATCATCAATCATCAATCATCAATCATCAATCATCAATCGTCAATCATCAATCATCAATAATCAATCATGAATCATCAACCATCAATCATCAATCATCAATCATCAATCATCAATCATCAATCATCAATCATCAATCATCAATCATCAATCATCAATCATCAATCATCAATCATCAATCATCAATCATCAATCATCAATCATCAATCATCAATCATCAATCATCAGTCAGCAGTCATCAATCAGCAATCACCAATGATGAATCATCAATCATCAACCATCAATTATCAATCATAAATCATCAATCATCAATCATCAATTTGCAATTATCAATCATCAACCATCAATCATCAATCATCAATCATCAACCATCAATCATCAATCATCAATCATCAATCATCAATCATCAATCATCAGTCATCAATCATCAATCATCAATCATCAGTCATCAATTATCAATCATCAATCGTCAATCATCGATCATCAATCATCAATCATCAATCATCAATCATCAATCATCAATCAACAATCATCAATCATCAATCATCAATCATCAATCATCAATCATCAATCACCAATCATCAATCATCAATCATCAATCATCAATTATTAATCCACAACCATGAATCATCAACTAGATATCATCAAATATCAATCACCAATTATCAATCAACAAACATCAATCATCAAACATCAATCATCAATCATCAATCATTAATCATCAATCATCAATCATCAATCATAAATCATCAATCATCAATCATCAATAATCAGTCATGTATCATCCATCATCAATCATATATTATCAATCTTCAATCGTCAATCATCAATCATATATTATCATTCATCAATCGTCGATCATCAATCATCAATCATCAATCATCAATCATCAATCATCAACCATCAATCATCAATCATCAATCATCTATCTTCAATCATCAATCATCAATCATCAATCATCAATCATCAATCATCAATCATCAATCATCAATCATCAATCATCAATCATCAATCATCAATCATCAATCATCAATCATCAATCATCAATCATCTATCATCAATCATCAATCACCAATCATCAATCATCAATCATCAATCATGTATCATCAATCATCAATCATCAATCATCAATCATCAATCATAAATCATCAATCATCAATCATAAATTATAAATCATCAATCATCAATCATAAATCATCAATCATCAATCATGTATCATCAATCATATATTATCAATCGTCAATTATCAATCATCAATCATATATTATTATTCATCAATCGTCAATCATCAATCATCAATCATAAATCATTAACCATCAATTTGCAATTATCAATCATCAACCATCAATTATCATTCATCAATCATCAACCATCAATCATCTATCATCACTCATCAATCATCAATCATCAATCATCAATCATCAATCATCAATCATCAATCATCAATCATCAATCATCAATCATCAATCATCAATGATCAATCATCAATCATCAATCATCAATCATCAATCATCAATCATCAATCATCAATCATCAATTATCAATCATCAATCATCAATCATCAATCATCAATCATCAATCATCAATCATCAATCATCAATCATCAATCATCAATCATCAATCATCAATCATCAATCATAGATCACCAATCATCAATCATCAATCATGTATCATCAATCATAAGTCATCAATCATATATTATTAATCATCAATCGTCAATCATCAATCATCAATCATCAACCATAGATTATCATTCATGAATCGTCAATTATCAATCATCAACCATCACTCATAAATAATCAACCATCAATCAACAATCATCAATCATCGATCATCAATCATCAATCATAAATCATCAATCATCAATCATCAATCATCAATCATCAATCATCAATCATCAATCATCAATCATCAATCATCAATCATCAATCATTAATCATCAATCAATCATCAATCATCAATCATCAATCATCAATCATCATACATCAATCATCAATCATCAATCATAAATCATCAATCATCAATCATCAATCATTAATCATCAATCATATACCATCATTCATGTATTATCAATCATCAATCGTCAATCATCTATCATCTATCATATATTATCATTCATTAATCGTTAATCATCAATCATCAATCATCAATCATAAATCATCAACCATCAATCATTAATCATCAATCATCAATCATCACTCATCAATCATCAATCATCAATCATTAATCATAAATCATCAATCATCAATCATCAATCATGTATCATCAATCATCAATCATAAATCACCAATCATCAATCATCAATCAAATATCATCAATCATCAATCATCAACCATCAATCATCAATCATCAATCATCAATCATCAACCATATATTATCATTCATCAATCGTCTATCACCAATCATCAACCATCAAGCATCAATCATCAATTATCTATCATCAATAATCAATAATCAATAATCAATAATCAATCATCAATCATCAATCATCAATCATCAATCATCAATCATCAATCATCAATCATCAATCATCAATCATCAATCAACAATCATCAATCATCAATCATCAATCATCAATCATCAATCATCAATCATCAATCATCAATCATCAATCATCAATCATCAATCTTCAATCATCAATCATCAATCATCAATCATCTATCATCAATCATCAATCACCAATCATCAATCATCAATCATCAATCATGTATCATCAATCATCAATCATCAATCATCAATCCTCAATCATCAATCATCAATCATCAATCATCAATCATCTATCATAAATCATATATCATCAATCATCAATCATCAATCATCAATCATATATTATCAATCATCAATCATCAATCATATATTATCATGCATCAATCGTCTATCACCAATCATCAACCATCAAGCATCAATCATCTATTATCTATCATTAATAATCAATAATCAATCATCAATCATCAATCATCAATCATCGATCACCAATCATCAATCATCAATCATCAATCATCAATCATCAATCATCAATCATCAATCATCAATCATCAATCATCAATCATCAATCATCAATCTTCAATCATCAATCATCAATCATCAATCATCTATCATCAATCATCAATCACCAATCATCAATCATCAATCATCAATCATGTATCATCAATCATCAATCATCAATCATCAATCATCAATCATCAATCATCAATCATCAATCATCAATCATCAATCATCAATCATCAATCATCAATCATCAATCATCAATCATCAATCATCCATCATCAATCATCAATCATCAATCATCAATCATCAATCATCAATCATCAATCATAAATCATAAATCATAAATCATCAATCATCAATCATCAATCATCAATCATCAATCATCAATCATCAATCATCAATCATCAATCGTCAATCATCAATCATCAATCTTATATTATCATTAATGAATCGTCAATCATCAATCATATATCATCAATCATCAATTTGCAATTATCAATCATCACCCATCAATTATCATTCATCAATCATCAACCATCAATCATCAATAATCTATCATCAATCATCAATCATCAATCATAAATCATCAATCATCACTCATCAATCATCAATCATCAATCATCAATCATCAATCATCAATCATCAATCATCAATCATCAATCATCAATCATCAATCATCAATCGTCAATCATCAATCATCAATTATCACTAATTAATCCACAACCATGAATCATCAATTAGATATCATCAATTATCAATCACTAATTATAAATCATCAAACATCAATCATCAAACATCAATCCTCAATCATCAATCATCAATCATCAATCATCAATCATCAATCATCAATCATCAATCATAAATCATCAATCATCAATCATCAATCATCAATCATCAATCATCAATCATCAATCATCAATCATCAATCATCAATCATCAATCATCAATCAACAATCATCAATCATCAATCATCAATCATCAATCAGCAATCCTCAATCATCAATCATCAATCATCAAACATCAATCATCAATCATCAATCATCAATCATCAATCATCAATCATAAATCATAAATCAGAAATCATCAATCATCAATCATCAATCATCAATTATCAATCATCAATCAGCAATCATCAATCATCGATCATCAATCATCAATCATCAATCATCAATCATCAATCATCAATCATCAATCATCAATCATCAATCATCAATCATCAATCATCAATCATTAATCATCAATTATTAATCATCAATCATCAATCATGAATCATCAATCATCACTCCTCAATCATCAATTATCAATCATCAATCATCAAACATCAATCATCAATCATCAATCATCAATCATTAATCATCAATCATCAATCATATGTCACCAATCATCTTTCATCAATCATGTATCATGAATGATCAATGATCAATGATCAATCATCAATCATCAATCATCAATCATCAATCATCAATCATCAATCATCGATCATCAATCAATTATCAATTATCAAAAACATCAATTATCAATCATCAATCATCAATCATCAATCATCAATCATCAAACATCAATCATCAATTATCAATCATCAATCATCAATCATCAATCATCAATTATCAAACATCATTCATCAATCATCAATCATCAATCATCAACCATCAATCATCAATCATCAATCATCTATCTTCAATCTTCAATCATCAATCATCAATCATCAATCATCAATCATCAATCATCAATCATCAATCATCAATCATCAATCATCAATCATCAATCATCAATCATCAATCATCAATCATCAATCATCAATCATCAATCATCAATCATCAATCTTCAATCATCAATCGTCAATCATCAATTATTTATCATCACGCATCAATCATCAATCATCAATCATCAAACATCAATCATCAATCATCAATCATTAATCATCAATCATCAATCAAATGTCACCAATCATCTATCATCAATCATGTATCATGAATGATCAATGATCAATCATCAATCATCAATCATCAATCATCAATCATAGGTTACCAATCATCAGTCATCAATCATGTATCATCAATCATCAATCATCAATCATATATTATCAGTCATCAATCGTCAATCATCAATCATCTATCATATATTATCATTCATCAATTGTCAATTATCAATCATCAATCATCAATCATCAATCATCAATCATCAATCATCAATCATCAATCATCAATCATCAATCATCAATCATCAATCATCAATCATCAATCATCAATCATCAATCATCAATCATCACTCATCAATCATCAATCATCAATCATAATTCATCAATCATCAATCATCATTCATCAATCATCAATCATCAATCATCAATCATCAATCATCAATCATAAATCATCAATCATCAATCATCAATCATCAATCATCAATCATCAATCATCAATCATCAATCATCAATCTTCAATCATCAAACATCAGTCATCAATCATCTATCATCAATCATCAATCACCAATCATCAATCATCAATCATCAATCATCAATCATCAATCATGTATCATCAATCATCAATCATCAATCATCAATCATCAATCATCAATCATCAATCATTAATCATCAATCATCAATCATCAATCATCAATCATCAATCATCAATCATAAATCATCAATCATCAATCATATATTATCAATCATCAATCGTCAATCATCAATCATCAATCATCAATCATAAATCATCAATCATCAATCATCAATCATCAATCATCAATCATCAATCATCAATCATCAACCATCAATCATCAATCATCAATCATCTATCTTCAATCTTCAATCATCAATCATCAATCATCAATCATTAATCATCTATCATCAATCATCAATCACCAATCATCAATCATCAATCATCAATCATAAATTATCAATCATCAACCATCAATTATCATTCATCAATCATCAACCATCAATCATCAATCATCTATCATCAATCATCAATCATCTATCTTCAATCTTCAATCATCAATCATCAATCATCAATCATTAATCATCTATCATCAATCATCAATCACCAATCATCAATCATCAATCATCAATCATAAATTATCAATCATCAACCATCAATTATCATTCATCAATCATCAACCATCAATCATCAATCATCTATCATCAATCATCAATCATCAACCATCAATAATCAATCATAGATCACCAATCATCAATCATCAATCATCAATCATATATTATCAATCATCAATCGTCAATGATCAATCATCAATCATAGATTATCATTCATCAATCGTCAATTATCAATCATCAAACATCACACATAAATCATCAAACATCAATCATCAATCATCAATCATCGATCATCAATCATCAATCATCAATCATCAATCATCAATCATCAATCATCAATCATCAATCATCAATCATCAATCATCAATCATCAATCATCAATCATCAATCATCAATCATCAATCACCAATCATCAATCATCAATCATCAATCATCAATCATCAATCATCAATCATCAATCATCAATCATCAATCATCAATTATCAATCATCAATCATCAATCATCAATCATCAATCATTAATCATCAATCATCAATCATCAATCGTCAATCATCAATCATCAATCATCAATCATCAATCATCAATCATCAATCATCAATCATCAATCATCAATCATCAATCATCAATCATCAATCATCAATCATCAATCATCAATTATCAATCATCAATCATCAATCATCAATCATCACTCATCAATCATCAATCATCAATCATAAATCATCAATCATCAATCATCAATCATCAATCATCAATCATCAATCATCAAACATCAATCATCAATTATCAATCATCAATCATCAATCATTAATTATCAAACATCATTCATCAATCATCAATCATCAATCATCAATCATCAATCATCAATCATCAATCATCAATCATCAATCTTCAATCATCAATCATCAATCATCAATTATATATTAACAATCATCAATCACCAATCATCAATCATCAATCATCAATCATCAATCATGTATCATCAATCATCAATCACCAATCATCAATCATCAATCATCAATCATCAATCACCAATCATCAATCATCAATCATCAATCATAAATTATCAATCATCAACCATCAATTATCATTCATCAATCATCAACCATCAATCATCAATCATCTATCATCAATCATCAATCATCAATCATCAACCATCAATCATCAATCATAGATCACCAATCATCAATCATCAATCACCATTCATATATTATCAATCATCAATCGTCAATGATAAATCATCAATCATAGATTATCATTCATCAATCGTCAATTATCAATCATCAAACATCACACACAAATCATCAAACATCAATCATCAATCATCAATCATCGATCATCAATCATCAATCATCAATCATCAATCATCAATTTTCTATCATCAATCATCAATCACCAATCATCAATCATCAATCATCAATCATGTATGTTCAATCATCAATCACCAATCATCAATCATCAATCATCTATCATCAATCATCAATCACCAATCATCAATCATCAATCATCAATCATCAATCATAAATTATCAATCATCAACCATCAATTATCATTCATCAATCATCAACCATCAATCATCAATCATCTATCATCAATCATCAATCATCAACCATCAATCATCAATCATAGATCACCGATCATCAATCATCAATCATCAATCATCAATCATATATTATCAATCATCAATCGTCAATCATCAATCATCTATCATATATTATCATTCATCAATTGTCAATTATCAATCATCAATCATCAATCATCAATCATCAATCATCAATCATCAATCATCAATCATCAATCATCAATCATCAATCATCAATCATCAATCATCAATCATCAATCATCAATCATCACTCATCAATCATCAATCATCAATCATAAATCATCAATCATCAATCATCATTCATCAATCATCAATCATCAATCATCAATCATCAATCATCAATCATAAATCATAAATCATCAATCATCAATCATCAGTCATCAATCATCAATCATCAATCATCAATCATCAATCATCAATCTTCAATCATCAATCGTCAATTATCAATTATTTATCATCACGCATCAATCATCAATCATCAATCATCAAACATCAAACATCAATCATCAATCATCAATCATTAATCATCAATCATCAATCATATGTCACCAATCATCTATCATCAATCATGTATCATGAATGATCAATGATCAATGATCAATCATCAATCATCAATCATCAATCATCAATCATAGGTCACCAATCATCAGTCATCAATCATGTATCATCAATCATCAATAATCAATCATATATTATCAGTCATCAATCGTCAATCATCAATCATCTATCATATATTATCATTCAGCAATTGTCAATTATCAATCATCAATCATCAATCATCAATCATCAATCATCAATCATCAATCATCAATCATCAATCATCAATCATCAATCATCAATCATCAATCATCAATCATCAATCATCAATCATCAATCATCAATCATCAATCATCAATCATCAATCATCAATCATCAATCATCACTCATCAATCATCAATCATCAATCATAAATCATCAATCATCAATCATCATTCATCAATCATCAATCATCAATCATCAATCATCAATCATAAATCATCAATCATCAATCATCAATCATCAATCATCAATCATCAATCATCAATCATCAATCATCAATCATCAATCATCAATCATCAATCATCAAACATCAGTCATCAATCATCTATCATCAATCATCAATCACCATTCATCAATCATCAATCATCAATCATCAATCATCAATCATCAATTATGTATCATCAATCATCAATCATCAATCATCAATCATCAATCATTAATCATCAATCATCAATCATCAATCATCAATCATCAATCATCAATCATCAATCATAAATCATCAATCATCAATCATATATTATCAATCATCAATCGTCAATCATCAATCATCAATCTTACATTATCATTAATGAATCGTCAATCATCAATTATATAGCATCAATCATCAATTTGCAATTATTAATCATCACCCATCAATTATCATTCATCAATCATCAACCATCAATCATCAATTATCTATCATCAATCATCAATCATCAATCATCAATCATCAATCATAAATCATCAATCATCAATCATCAATCATCAATCATCAATCATCAATCATCAATCATCAATCATCAATCATCAATCATCAACCATCAATCATCAATCATCAATCATCTATCTTCAATCTTCAATCATCAATCATCAATCATCAATCATTAATCATCTATCATCAATCATCAATCACCAATCATCAATCATCAATCATCAATCATAAATTATCAATCATCAACAATCAATTATCATTCATCAATCATCAACCATCAATCATCAATCATCTATCATCAATCATCAATCATCAACCATCAATAATCAATCATAGATCACCAATCATCAATCATCAATCATCAATCATATATTATCAATCATCAATCGTCAATGATCAATCATCAATCATAGATTATCATTCATCAATCGTCAATTATCAATCATCAAACATCACACATAAATCATCAAACATCAATCATCAATCATCAATCATCGATCATCAATCATCAATCATCAATCATCAATCATCAATCATCAATCATCAATCATCAATCATCAATCATCAATCATCAATCATCAATCATCAATCATCAATCATCAATCATCAATCATCAATCATCAATCATCAATCATCAATCATCAATCATCAATCATCAATCATCACTCATCAATCATCAATCATCAATCATAAATCATCAATCATCAATCATCAATCATCAATCATCAAACATCAATCATCAATTATCAATCATCAATCATCAATCATCAATCATCAATTATCAAACATCATTCATCAATCATCAATCATCAATAATCAATCATCAATCATCAATCATCAATCTTCAATCATCAATCATCAATCATCAATTATCTATTAACAATCATCAATCACCAATCATCAATCATCAATCATCAATCATCAATCATGTATCATCAATCATCAATCACCAATCATCAATCATCAATCATCAATCATCAATCATCAATCACCAATCATAAATCATCAATCATCAATCATAAATTATCAATCATCAACCATCAATTATCATTCATCAATCATCAACCATCAATCATCAATCATCTATCATCAATCATCAATCATCAATCATCAACCATCAATCATCAATCATAGATCACCAATCATCAATCATCAATCATATATTATCAATCATCAATCGTCATTGATCAATCATCAATCATAGATTATCATTCATCAATCGTCAATTATCAATCATCAAACATCACACATAAATCATCAAACATCAATCATCAATCATCAATCATCGATCATCAATCATCAATCATCAATCATCAATCATCAATCATCAATTATCTATCATCAATCATCAATCACCAATCATCAATCATCAATCATCAATCATGTATGTTCAATCATCAATCACCAATCATCAATCATCAATCATCTATCATCAATCATCAATCACCAATCATCAATCACCAATCATCAATCATCAATCATAAATTATCAATCATCAACCATCAATTATCATTCATCAATCATCAACCATCAATCATCAATCATCTATCATCAATCATCAATCATCAACCATCAATCATCAATCATAGATCACCAATCATCAATCATCAATCATCAATCATCAATCATATATTATCAATCATCAATCGTCAATGATCAATCATCAATCATAGATTATCATTCATCAATCGTCAATTATCAATCATCAAACATCACACATAAATCATCAAACATCAATCATCAATCATCAATCATCGATCATCAATCATCAATCATCAATCATCAATCATCAATCATCAATCATCAATCATCAATCATCAATCATCAATCATCAATCATCAATCATCAATCATCAATCATCAATCATCAATCATCAATCATCAATCATCAATCATCAATCATCAGTCATCAATCATCAATCATCAATCATCAATCATCAATAATCAGTCATCAATCATCAATCATCAATCATCAATCATCAATCATCAATCATCAATCATCAATCATCAATCATCAATCATCAATCATCAATCATCAATCATCAATCCTCAATCATCAATCATCAAACATCAATCATCAATCATCAATCATCAATCCTCAATCATCAATCATAAATCATCAATCATCAATCATCAATCGTCAATTATCAATTATCAATCATCACGCATCAATCATCAATCATCAATCATCAAACATAAATCATCAATCATTAATCATCAGTCAGCAGTCATCAATCAGCAATCACCAATGATGAATCATCAATCATCAACCATCAATTCTCAATCATCAATCATCAATCATCAATCATCAATTTGCAATTATCAATCATCAACCATCAATCATCAATCATCAATCATCAATCATCAACCATCAATCATCAATCATATATCATCAATCATCAAATATCAATTATCATTCATCAATCGTCAATCATCAATCATCAATCATCAATCATAAATCATAAATCATCAACCATCAATCATCAATCATCAATCATCAATCATCAATCATCAATCATCAATCATCAATCATCAATCATCAATCATCAATCATCAATCATCAATCATCAATCATCAATCATCAATCATCACTCATCAATCATCAATTATCAATCATTAATCATAAATCATCAATCATCAATCATCACGCATATATTATCAATCATCAATCGTCAATCATCAATCATCAATCATCAATCATCAATCATATATTATCATTCATCAATCGTCTATCACCAATCATCAACCATCAAGCATCAATCATCAATTATCTATCATCAATAATCAATAATCAATCATCAATCATCAATCATCAATCATCAATCATCAATCATCAATCATCAATCATCAATCATCAATCATCAATCATCAATCATGTATCATCAATCATGTATTATCAATCATCAATCGTCAATCATCAATCATATATTATCATTCATCAATCGTCGATCATCAATCATCAATCATCAATCATTAACCATCAATCATCAATCATCAATAATCTATCTTCAATCATCAATCATCAATCATCAATCATCAATCATCAATCATTAATCATCTATCATCAATCATCAATCACCAATCATCAATCATCAATCATCAATCATCAATCATCAATCATCAATCATCAATCATCAATCATCAATCATCAATCATCAATCACCAATCATCAATCATCAATCATCAATCATCAATCATCAATCATCAATCATCAATCATCAATAATCATTCATCAATCATCAATCATCAATCATCAATAATCATTCATCAATCATCAACCATCAATCATCAATCATCAATCATCAATCATCAATCTTCAATCATCAATCATCTATCAATTATCATCAATCATCAATCATCAATAATCATTCATCAATCATCAATCATCAATCATCAATAATCATTCATCAATCATCAATCATCAATCATCAATCATCAATCATCAATCATCAATCATCAATCGTCAATCATCAATCATCAATCTTATATTATCATTAATGAATCGTCAATCATCAATCATATATCATCAATCATCAATTTGCAATTATCAATCATCACCCATCAATTATCATTCATCAATCATCAACCATCAATCATCAATAATCTATCATCAATCATCAATCATCAATCGTAAATCATCAATCATAACTCATCGATCATCAATCATCAATCATCAATCATCAATCATCAATCGTCAATCATCAATCATCAATTATCACTAATTAATCCACAACCATGAATCATCAATTAGATATCATCAATTATCAATCACCAATTATAAATCATCAAACATCAATCATCAAACATCAATCCTCAATCATCAATCATCAATCATCAATCATCAATCATCAATCATCAATATTCAATCATCAATCATCAATCATAAATCATAAATCATCAATCATCAATCATCAATCATCAATCATCAATCATCAATCATCAATCATCAATCATCAATCATCAATCATCAATCATCAATCATCAATCATCAATCATCAATCATCAATCATCAATCATCAACCATCAATCATCAATCATCAATCATCAATCATCAATCATCAATCATCAAACATCAATCATCAATCATCAATCATCAATCATCAATCATCAATCATCAATCATCAATCATCAATCATCAATCATCAATCATAAATCATAAATCAGAAATCATCAATCATCAATCATCAATCATCAATCATCAATCAGCAATCATCAATCATCGATCATCAATCATCAATCATCAATCATCAATCATCAATCATCAATCATCAATCATCAATCATCAATCATTAATCATCAATTATCAAACATCAATCATCAATCATCAATCATCAATCATAAATCATCAATCATCAATCATCAATCATCAATCATCAATCATCAATCATCAATCATCAATCATCAATCATCAATCATCAATCATCAATCTTCAATCATCAATCGTCAATTATCAATTATTAATCATCACGCATCAATCATCAATCATCAATCATCAAACATCAATCATCAATCATCAATCATGAATCATCAATTATCACTCCTCAATCATCAATTATCAATCATCAATCATCAAACATCAATCATCAATCATCAATTATCAATCATTAATCATCAATCATCAATCATATGTCACCAATCATCTATAATCAGTCATGTATCATGAATGATCAATGATCAATCATCAATCATCAATCATCAATCATCAATCATCAATCATAGGTCACCAATCATCAATCATCAATCATGTATCATCAATCATCAATCATCAATCATATATTATCAATCATCAATCGTCAATCATCAATCATCTATCATATATTATCATTCATCAATTGTCAATTATCAATCATCAATCATCAATCATCAATCATCAATCATCAATCATCAATCATCACTCATCAATCATCAATCATCAATCATAAATCATCAATCATCAATCATCATTCATCAAACATCAATCATCAATCATCAATCATCAATCATAAATCATCAATCATCAATCATCAATCATCAATCATCAATCATCAATCATCAATCATCAATCATCAATCTTCAATCATCAATCGTCAATTATCAATTATTTATCATCACGCATCAATCATCAATCATCAATCATCAATCATCAATCATCAATCATCAATCATCAATCATTAATCATCAATTATCAAACATCAATCATCAATCATCAATCATCAATCATAAATCATCAATCATCAATCATCAATCATCAATCATCAATCATCAATCATCAATCATCAATCATCAATCATCAATCATCAATCTTCAATCATCAATCGTCAATTATCAATTATTAATCATCACGCATCAATCATCAATCATCAATCATCAAACATCAATCATCAATCATCAATCATGAATCATCAATTATCACTCCTCAATCATCAATTATCAATCATCAATCATCAAACATCAATCATCAATCATCAATTATCAATCATTAATCATCAATCATCAATCATATGTCACCAATCATCTATAATCAGTCATGTATCATGAATGATCAATGATCAATCATCAATCATCAATCATCAATCATCAATCATCAATCATAGGTCACCAATCATCAATCATCAATCATGTATCATCAATCATCAATCATCAATCATATATTATCAATCATCAATCGTCAATCATCAATCATCTATCATATATTATCATTCATCAATTGTCAATTATCAATCATCAATCATCAATCATCAATCATCAATCATCAATCATCAATCATCACTCATCAATCATCAATCATCAATCATAAATCATCAATCATCAATCATCATTCATCAAACATCAATCATCAATCATCAATCATCAATCATAAATCATCAATCATCAATCATCAATCATCAATCATCAATCATCAATCATCAATCATCAATCTTCAATCATCAATCGTCAATTATCAATTATTTATCATCACGCATCAATCATCAATCATCAATCATCAATCATCAATCATCAATCATCACTCATCAATCATCAATCATCAATCATAAATCATCAATCATCAATCATCATTCATCAAACATCAATCATCAATCATCAATCATCAATCATAAATCATCAATCATCAATCATCAATCATCAATCATCAATCATCAATCATCAGTCATCAATCATCAATCATCAATCTTCAATCATCAATAATCAATTATCAATTATTTATCATCACGCATCAATCATCAATCATCAATCATCAAACATCAATCATCAATCATCAATCATGAATCATCAATCATCACTCCTCAATCATCAATTATCAATCATCAATCATCAAACATCAATCATCAATCATCAATCATCAATCATTAATCATCAATCATCAATCATATGTCACCAATCATCTATCATCAGTCATGTATCATGAATGATCAATGATCAATCATCAATCATCAATCATCAATCATCAATCATCAATCATCAATCATAGGTCACCAATCATCAATCATCAATCATGTATCATCAATCATCAATCATCAATCATATATTATCAATCATCAATCGTCAATCATCAATCATCTATCATATATTATCATTCATCAATTGTCAATTATCAATCATCAATCATCAATCATCAATCATCAATCATCAATCATCAATCATCAATCATCAATCATCAATCATCAATCATCAATCATCAATCATCACTCATCAATCATCAATCATCAATCATAAATCATCAATCATCAATCATCATTCATCAAACATCAATCATCAATCATCAATCATAAATCATCAATCATCAATCATCAATCATCAATCATCAATCATCAATCATCAATCATCAATCATCAATCATCAATCTTCAATCATCAATCGTCAATTATCAATTATTTATCATCACGCATCAATCATCAATCATCAATCATCAATCATCAATCATCAATCATCACTCATCAATCATCAATCATCAATCATAAATCATCAATCATCAATCATCATTCATCAAACATCAATCATCAATCATCAATCATCAATCATCAATCATCAATCATCAATCATCAATCATCAATCATCAATCATCAATCATCAATCATCAATCATCAATCATCAATCTTCAATCATCAATCGTCAATTATCAATTATTTATCATCACAACATATCATCAAACATCAATCATCAATCATCAATCATTAATCATCAATCATCAATCATATGTCACCAATCATCTATCATCAATCATGTATCATGAATGATCAATGATCAATGATCAATCATCAATCATCAATCATCAATCATAGGTCACCAATCATCAGTCATCAATCATGTATCATCAATCATCAATCATCAATCATATATTATCAGTCATCAATCGTCAATCATCAATCATCTATCATATATTATCATTCATCAATTGTCAATTATCAATCATCAATCATCAATCATCAATCATCAATCATCAATCATCAATCATCAATCATCAATCATCAATCATCAATCATCAATCATCAATCATCAATCATCAATCATCAATCATAAATCATCAATCATCAATCATCAATCATCAATCATCAATCATCAATCATCAATCATCACTCATCAATCATCAATCATCAATCATAAATCATCAATCATCAATCATCATTCATCAATCATCAATCATCAATCATCAATCATCAATCATCAATCATCAATCATCAATCATCAATCATAAATCATCAATCATCAATCATCAATCATCAATCATCAATCATCAATCATCAATCATCAATCTTCAATCATCAAACATCAGTCATCAATCATCTATCATCAATCATCAATCACCAATCATCAATCATCAATCATCAATCATCAATCATCAATCATCAATCATGTATCATCAATCATCAATCATCAATCATCAATCATCAATCATCAATCATCAATCATCAATCATCAATCATCAATCATCAATCATCAATCATCAATCATCAATCATAAATCATCAATCATCAATCATTTATTATCAATCATCAATCGTCAATCATCAATCATCAATCTTACATTATCATTAATGAATCGTCAACCATCAATTATATATCATCAATCATCAATATGCAATTATTAATCATCACCCATCAATTATCATTCATCAATCATCAACCATCAATCATCAATTATCTATCATCAATCATCAATCATCAATCATCAATCATCAATCATCAATCATCAATCATCAATCATCAATCATCAATCATAAATCATCAATCATCAATCATCAATCATCAATCATCAACCATCAATCATCAATCATCAATCATCTATCTTCAATCTTCAATCATCAATCATTAATCATCTATCATCAATCATCAATCACCAATCATCAATCATCAATCATCAATCATTAATTATCAATCATCAACCATCAATTATCATTCATCAATCATCAACCTTCAATCATCAATCATCTATCATCAATCATCAATCATCAACCATCAATCATCAATCATAGATCACCAATCATCAATCATCAATCATCAATCATATATTATCAATCATCAATCGTCAATGATCAATCATCAATCATAGATTATCATTCATCAATCGTCAATTATCAATCATCAAACATCACACATAAATCATCAAACATCAATCATCAATCATCAATCATCGATCATCAATCATCAATCATCAATCATCAATCATCAATCATCAATCATCAATCATCAATCATCAATCATCAATCATCAATCATCAATCATCAATCATCAATCATCAATCATCAATCATCAATCATCAATCATCAATCATCAATCATCAATCATCAATCATCAATCATCAATCATCAATCATCAATCATCAATCATCAATCATCAATCATCAATCATCAATCATCAATCATCAATCATCAATCATCAATCATCAATCATCAATCATCAATCATCAATCATCAATCATCAATCATCAATCATCAATCATCAATCATCAATCATCAATCATCAATCATCAATCATCAATCATCAATCATCAATCATCAATCATCAATCATCAATCATCAATCATCAATCATCAATCATCAATCATCAATCATCAATCATCAATCATCAATCATCAATCATCAATCATCAATCATCAATCATCAATCATCAATCATCAATCATCAATCATCAATCATCAATTATCAATCATCAATCATCAATCATCAATCATCACTCATCAATCATCAATCATAAATCATCAATCATCAATCATCAATCATCAATCATCAATCATCAATCATCAATCATCAAACATCAATCATCAATCATCAATCATCAATCATCAATCATCAATCATCAATCATCAAACATCATTCATCAATCATCAATCATCAATCATCAATCATCAATCATCAATCATCAATCTTCAATCATCAATCATCAATCATCAATTATCTATCATCAATCATCAATCACCAATCATCAATCATCAATTATCAATCATCAATCATCAATCATCAATCATGTATCATCAATCATCAATCACCAATCATCAATCATCAATCATCAATCATCAATCATCAATCATCAATCATCAATCATCAATCATCAATCATCAATCATCAATCATCAATCATCAATCATCAATCATCAATCATCAATCATCAATCATCAATAATCAATCATCAATCATCAATCATCAATCATCAATCATCAATCATCAATCATCAATCATCAATCATCAGTCATCAATTATCAATCACCAATCATCAATCATCAATCATCAATCATCAATCATCAATCATCAATCGTCAATCATCAATCATCAATCTTATATTATCATTAATGAATCGTCAATCATCAATCATATATCATCAATCATCAATTTGCAATTATCAATCATCACCCATCAATTATCATTCATCAATCATCAATCATCAATCATCAATCATCAATCGTCAATCATCAATCATCAATCTTATATTATCATTAATGAATCGTCAATCATCAATCATATATCATCAATCATCAATTTGCAATTATCAATCATCACCCATCAATTATCATTCATCAATCATCAACCATCAATCATCAATCATCAATCATCAATCATCAATCATCAATCATCAATCATCAATCATCAATCATCAATCATCAATCATCAATCATCAATCATCAATCATCAATCATCAATCATCAATCATCAATCATCAATCATCAATCATAAATCATCAATCATAAATCATCAATCATCAATCATAAATCATCAATCATCAATCATCAATCATCAATCATCAATCATCAATCATCAATCATCAATCATCAATCATCAATCATCAATCATCAATCATCAATCATCAATCATCAATCATCAATCATCAATCCTCAATCATCAATCATCAATCATCAATCATCAATCATCAATCATCAATCATCAATCATCAATCATCAATCATCAATCATCAATCATCAATCATCAATCATCAATCCTCAATTATCAATCATCAATCATCAATCATCAATCATCAATCATCAATCATCAATCGTCAATCATCAATAATCAAGTATCACTAATTAATCCACAACCATGAATCATCAATTAGATATCATCAATTATCAATCACCAATTATAAATCATCAAACATCAATCATCAAACATCAATCCTCAATCATCAATCATCAATCATCAATCATCAATCATCAATCATCAATCATCAATCATCAATCATCAATCATCAATCATCAATCATCAATCATCAATCATCAATCATCAATCATCAATCATCAATCATCAATCATCAATCATAAATCATCAATCATCAATCATCAATCATCAATCATCAATCATCAATCATCAATCATCAATCATCAATCATCAATCATCAATCATCAATCATCAATCCTCAATCATCAATCATCAAACATCAATCATCAATCATCAATCATCAATCATCAATCATCAATCATCAATCATCAATCATAAATCATCAATCATCAATCATCAATCATCAATCGTCAATTATCAATTATCAATCTTCACGCATCAATCATCAATCATCAATCATCAATCATCAAACATAAATCATCAATCATTAATCATCAATCATTAATCATCAATCATCAATCATATGTCACCAATCACCTATCATCAATCATGTATCATCAATGATCAATCATCAATCATCAATCATCAATCATCAATCATCAATCATAAGTCACCAATCATCAATCATCAATCATGTATCATCAATCATCAATCATCAATCATAAATCACCAATCATCAATCATCAATCATTTATCATCAATCATCAATCATCAATCATATATTATCAATCATCAATCGTCAATCATCAATCATCAATCATATATTATCATTCATCAATCTTGTATCACCAATCATCAACCATCACATATAAATCATCAACCATCAATCATCAATCATCAATCATCAATCATGTATCATCAATCATGTATTATCAATCATCAATCGTCAATCATCAATCATCAATCATATATTATCATTCATCAATCGTCAATCATCAATCATCAATCCTAAATCATCAACCATCAATCATCAATCATCAATCATCAATCATCAATCATCAATCATTAATATTCAATCATCAATCATCAATCATCAATCATCAATCATCAATCATCAATCATCAATCATCAATCATCAATCATCAATCGTCAATCATCAATAATCAATCATAAATTATCAACCATCAATCATCAATCATCAATCATCAATCATCAATCATCAGTCAGCAGTCATCAATCAGCAATCCACAATGATGAATCATCAATCATCAACCATCAATTCTCAATCATCAATCATCAATCATCAATCATGAATCATCAATTTGCAATTATCAATCATCAACCATCAATCATCAATCATCAATCATCAATCATCAATCATCAACCATCAATCATCAATCATATATCATCAATCATCAATTATCAATTATCATTCATCAATCGTCAATCATCAATCATCAATCATCAATCATAAATCATCAACCATCAATCATCAATCATCAATCATCAATCATCAATCATCAATCATCAATCATCAATCATCAATCATCAATCATCAATCATCAATCATCAATCATCACTCATCAATCATCAATCATCAATCATTAATCATAAATCATCAATCATCACTCATATATTATCAATCATCAATCGTCAATCATCAATCATCAATCATCAATCATCAATCATATATTATCATTCATCAATCGTCTATCACCAATTATCAACCATCAAGCATCAATCATCAATTATCTATCATCAATAATCAATAATCAATCATCAATCATCAATCATCAATCATCAATCATCAATCATCAATCATCAATCATCAATCATCAATCATCAATCATCAATCATGTATCATCAATCATGTATTATCAATCATCAATCGTCAATCATCAATCATATATTATCATTCATCAATCGTCGATCACCACTCATCAATCATCAATTATTAACCATCAATCATCAATCATCAATAATCTATCTTCAATCATCAATCATCAATCATCAATCATCAATCATCAATCATCAATCATTAATCATCTATCATCAATCATCAATCACCAATCATCAATCATCAATCATCAATCATCAATCATCAATCATCAATCATCAATCATCAATCATAAATCATCAATCATCAATCATCAATCATCAATCATCGATCATCAATCATCAATCACCAATCATCAATCATCAATCATCAACCATCAATCATCAATCATCAATCATCAATCTTCAAATATCAATCATCAATAATCAATCATTAATCATCAATCATCAATCATCAATCATCTAACATCAATCAGCAATTAACTATCATCAATAATCAATCATTAATCATCAATCAGCAATCATCAATCATCAATCATCAACCATCAATCATCAATCATCAATCATCATACACCAATCATCAATTATCAATCATATAACACCAATCATCAATCATCAATCATGTATCATCAATATTGTATTATCAATTATCAATCGTCAATCATCAATCATATATTATCATTCATCAATCGTCGATCACCACTCATCAATCATCAATTATTAACCATCAATCATCAATCATCAATAATCTATCTTCAATCATCAATCATCAATCATCAATCATCAATCATCAATCATCAATCATCAATCATTAATCATCTATCATCAATCATCAATCACCAATCATCAATCATCAATCATCAATCATCAATCCTCAATCATCAATCATCAATCACCAATCATCAATCATAAATCATCAATCATCAATCATCAATCATCAATCATCAATCGTCAATCATCAATAATCAATCATAAATTATCAACCATCAATCATCAATCATCAATCATCAATCATCAGTCAGCAGTCATCAATCAGCAATCCACAATGATGAATCATCAATCATCAACCATCAATTCTCAATCATCAATCATCAATCATCAATCATCAATCATGAATCATCAATTTGCAATTATCAATCATCAACCATCAATCATCAATCATCAATCATCAATCATCAATCATCAACCATCAATCATCAATCATATATCATCAATCATCAATTATCAATTATCATTCATCAATCGTCAATCATCAATCATCAATCATCAATCATAAATCATCAACCATCAATCATCAATCATCAATCATCAATCATCAATCATCAATCATCAATCATCAATCATCAATCATCAATCATCAATCATCAATCATCAATCATCAATCATCAATCATCAATCATCACTCATCAATCATCAATCATCAATCATCAATCATTAATCATAAATCATCAATCATCACTCATATATTATCAATCATCAATCGTCAATCATCAATCATCAATCATCAATCATCAATCATATATTATCATTCATCAATCGTCTATCACCAATTATCAACCATCAAGCATCAATCATCAATTATCTATCATCAATAATCAATAATCAATCATCAATCATCAATCATCAATCATCAATCATCAATCATCAATCATCAATCATCAATCATCAATCATCAATCATCAATCATGTATCATCAATCATGTATTATCAATCATCAATCGTCAATCATCAATCATATATTATCATTCATCAATCGTCGATCACCACTCATCAATCATCAATTATTAACCATCAATCATCAATCATCAATAATCTATCTTCAATCATCAATCATCAATCATCAATCATCAATCATCAATCATCAATCATCAATCATCAATCATTAATCATCTATCATCAATCATCAATCACCAATCATCAATCATCAATCATCAATCATCAATCATCAATCATCAATCATCAATCATCAATCATCAATCATCAATCATCAATCATCAATCATCAATCATCAATCATCAATCATCAATCATCAATCATCAATCATCAATCATCAATCATCAATCATCAATCATCAATCACCAATCATCAATCATCAATCATCAATCATCAATCATCAATCATCAATCATCAATCATCAATCATCAATCATCAATCATCAATCATCAATCATCAATCACCAATCATCAATCATAAATCTTCAATCATCAATCATCAATCATCAATCATCAATCATTAATCATCAATCATCAATCATCAATCATCAATAATCATTCATCAATCATCAATCATCAATCATCAATAATCATTCATCAATCATCAACCATCAATCATCAATCATCAATCATCAATCATCAATCATCAATCATCAATCATCAATCTTCAATCATCAATCATCAATCAATTATCATCAATCATCAATCATCAATAATCATTCATCAATCATCAATCATCAATCATCAATAATCATTCATCAATCATCAATCATCAATCGTCAATCATCAATCATCAATCATCAATCATCAATCATCAATTATCAATCATAAATCATCAATCATCAATCATCAATCATCAATCATCAATCATCAATCATCAATCATCAATCATCAATCACCAATCATCAATCATAAATCATCAATCATCAATCATCAATCATGTATCATCAATCATCAATCATCAATCATCAATCATCAATCATCAATCATCAATCATCAATCATCAATCACCAATCATCAATCATCAATCATGTATCATGTATCATCAATCATATATTATCAATCATCAATCGTCAATTATCAAGCATCAATCATATATTATCATTCATCACTCGTCAATCATCAATCATCAATCATAAATCATCAACCATCAATTTGCAATTATCAATCATCAACCATCAATTATCATTCATCAATCATCAACCATCAATCATCTATCATTAATCATCAATCATCAATCATCAATCATCAATCATCAATCATCAATCATCAATCATCAATCATCAATCATCAATCATCAATCATCAATCATCAATCATCAATCATCAATCATCAATCATAAATCATCAATCATCAATCATCAATCATCAATCATCAATCATCAATAATCATTCATCAATCATCAATCATCAATCATCAATAATCATTCATCAATCATCAATCATCAATCGTCAATCATCAATCATCAATCATCAATCATCAATCATCAATCATCAATTATCAATCATAAATCATCAATCATCAATCATCAATCATCAATCATCAATCATCAATCATCAATCATCAATTCCCAATCATCAATCATAAATCATCAATCATCAATCATCAATCATCAATCATAAATCATCAATCATCAATCATCAATCATCAATCATCAATCATCAATCATCAATCATCAATCATCAATCACCAATCATCAATCATCAATCATGTATCATGTATCATCAATCATATATTATCAATCATCAATCGTCAATTATCAAGCATCAATCATATATTATCATTCATCACTCGTCAATCATCAATCATCAATCATAAATCATCAACCATCAATTTGCAATTATCAATCATCAACCATCAATTATCATTCATCAATCATCAACCATCAATCATCTATCATTAATCATCAATCATCAATCATCAATCATCAATCATCAATCATCAATCATCAATCATCAATCATCAATCATCAATCATCAATCATCAATCATCAATCATAAATCATCAATCATCATACATCAATCATCAATTATCAATCATATAACACCAATCATCAATCATCAATCATGTATCATCAATCATGTATTATCAATCATCAATCGTCAATCATCAATCATCAATCATATATTATCACTCATCAATCGTCGATCATCAATCATCAATCATAAATCATCAACCATCAATCATCAATCATCAATCATCAATCATCAATCATCAATCATCAATCATCAATCATCAATCATCTATCATCAATCATCAATATTCAATCATCAATCATCAATCATCAATCATCCGTCATCAATCATCAATCATCAATAATCAATCAGCAATCATCAATCATCAATCATCAATAATCAATCATAAATCATCAAACATCAATCATCAATCATCAATCATCAATCATCAATCATCAATCATCAATCATAAATCATCAATCATCAATCATCAATCATCAATCATCAATCATCGATCATCAATCATCAATCACCAATCATCAATCATCAATCATCAATCATCAACCATCAATCATCAATCATCAATCATCAATCATCAATCTTCAAATATCAATCATCAATCATCAATCATTAATCATCAATCATCAATCATCAATCATCTAACATCAATCATAAATCATCAAACATCAATCATCAATCATCAATCATCAATCATCAATCATCAACCATCAATCATCAATCATATATCATCAATCATCAATTATCAATTATCATTCATCAATCGTCAATCATCAATCATCAATCATCAATCATAAATCATCAACCATCAATCATCAATCATCAATCATCAATCATCAATCATCAATCATCAATCATCAATCATCAATCATCAATCATCAATCATCAATCATCAATCATCAATCATCAATCATCACTCATCAATCATCAATCATCAATCATCAATCATTAATCATAAATCATCAATCATCACTCATATATTATCAATTATCAATCGTCAATCATCAATCATCAATCATCAATCATATATTATCATTCATCAATCGTCTATCACCAATTATCAACCATCAAGCATCAATCATCAATTATCTATCATCAATAATCAATAATCAATCATCAATCATCAATCATCAATCATCAATCATCAATCATCAATCATCAATCATCAATCATGTATCATCAATCATGTATTATCAATCATCAATCGTCAATCATCAATCATATATTATCATTCATCAATCGTCGATCACCACTCATCAATCATCAATTATTAACCATCAATCATCAATCATCAATAATCTATCTTCAATCATCAATCATCAATCATCAATCATCAATCATCAATCATCAATCATCAATCATCAATCATTAATCATCTATCATCAATCATCAATCACCAATCATCAATCATCAATCATCAATCATCAATCATCAATCATCAATCATCAATCATCAATCATCAATCATCAATCATCAATCATCAATCACCAATCATCAATCATCAATCATCAATCATCAATCATCAATCATCAATCATCAATCATCAATCATCAATCATCAATCATCAATCATCAATCATCAATCACCAATCATCAATCATAAATCTTCAATCATCAATCATCAATCATCAATCATCAATCATTAATCATCAATCATCAATCATCAATCATCAATAATCATTCATCAATCATCAATCATCAATCATCAATCATCATTAATCATTCATCAATCATCAACCATCAATCATCAATCATCAATCATCAATCATCAATCATCAATCATCAATCTTCAATCATCAATCATCAATCATCAATCAATTATCATCAATCATCAATCATCAATAATCATTCATCAATCATCAATCATCAATCATCAATAATCATTCATCAATCATCAATCATCAATCGTCAATCATCAATCATCAATCATCAATCATCAATCATCAATTATCAATCATAAATCATCAATCATCAATCATCAATCATCAATCATCAATCATCAATCATCAATCATCAATCACCAATCATCAATCATAAATCATCAATCATCAATCATCAATCATCAATCATAAATCATCAATCATCAATCATCAATCATCAATCATCAATCATCAATCATCAATCATCAATCATCAATCATCAATCATCAATCATCAATCATCAATCATCAACCATCAATCATCAATCATCAATCATCAATCATCAATCATCAATCATCAATCATCAATCATCAATCATAAATCATCAATCATCAATCATCAATCATCAATCATCAATCATCGATCATCAATCATCAATCACCAATCATCAATCATCAATCATCAATCATCAATCATCAACCATCAATCATCAATCATCAATCATCAATCTTCAAATATCAATCATCAATCATCAATCATTAATCATCAATCATCAATCATCAATCATCTAACATCAATCAGCAATTAACTATCATCAATAATCAATCATTAATCATCAATCATCAATCATCAATCATCAATCATCAACCATCAATCATCAATCATCAATCATCATACATCAATCATCAATTATCAATCATATAACACCAATCATCAATCATCAATCATGTATCATCAATCATGTATTATCAATCATCAATCGTCAATCATCAATCATCAATCATATATTATCACTCATCAATCGTCGATCATCAATCATCAATCATAAATCATCAACCATCAATCATCAATCATCAATCATCAATCATCAATCATCAATCATCAATCATCAATCATCTATCATCAATCATCAATATTCAATCATCAATCATCAATCATCAATCATCAATCATCCGTCATCAATCATCAATCATCAATAATCAATCAGCAATCATCAATCATCAATCATCAATAATCAATCATAAATCATCAAACATCAATCATCAATCATCAATCATCAATCATCAATCATCAATCATCAATAATCAGTCATGTATCATCAATCATCAATCATATATTATGAATCATCAATCGCCAATTATCAATCATCAATCATATATTATCGTTAATCAATCGTCAATCATCAATCATCAATCATAAATCATGAACCATCAATTTGCAATTATCAATCATCAATCATCAATCATCAATCATCAGTCATCAATCATCAATCATCAATCATCAATCATCAATCATCAATCATCAATCATCAATCATCAATCATCAATCATGTATCATCAATCATCAATCATCAATCATAAATCATAAATCATTAATCTTCAATCATCAATCTTCAATCATCAATCATCAATCATCAATCATCAATCATCAATCATCAATCATCTATCATCAATCATCAATCATCAATCATCAATCATCAATCATCAATCATCAATCATCAATTATCAATCATCAATCATCAATCATCAATCATCAATCATCAATCATAGATCACCAATCATCAATCATCAATCTTGTATCATCAATCATAAATCATCAATCATTAATCATCAATCATCAATCATCAATCATCAATCATCAATAATCAGTCATGTATCACCCATCATCAATCATCAATCATATATTATCAATCTTCAATCGTCAATCATCATACATGAATTATCAATCATCAATCGTCGATCATCAATCATCAATAATCAATCATCAATTATCTATCTTCAATCATCAATCATCAATCATCAATCATCAATCATCAATCATCAATCATTAATCATCTATCATCAATCATCAATCACCAATCATCAATCATCAATCATCAATCATCAATCATCAATCATCAATCATCAATCATCAATCATTAATCTTCAATCATCAATCTTCAATCATCAATCATCAATCATCAATCATCAATCATCAATCATCAATCATCAATCATCTATCATCAATCATCAATCATCAATCATCAATCATCAATCATCAATCATCAATCATCAATTATCAATCATCAATCATCAATCATCAATCATCAATCATAGATCACCAATCATCAATCATCAATCTTGTATCATCAATCATAAATCATCAATCATTAATCATCAATCATCAATCATCAATCATCAATAATCAGTCATGTATCACCCATCATCAATCATCAATCATATATTATCAATCTTCAATCGTCAATCATCATACATCAATTATCAATCATCAATCGTCGATCATCAATCATCAATAATCAATCATCAATCATCAATCATCAATCATCAGTCATCAATCATCAATCATCAATCATCAATCATCAATCATCAATCATCAATCATCAATCATCAATCATCAATCATCAATCATCAATCATCAATCATCAATCATCAATCATCAATCATCAATCATCAATCATCAATCATTAGTCTTCAATCATCAATCTTCAATCATCAATCATCAATCATCAATCATCAATCATCAATCATCAATCATCAATCATCAATCATAGATCACCAATCATCAATCATCAATCTTGTATCATCAATCATAAATCATCAATCATTAATCATCAATCATCAATCATCAATCATCAATAATCAGTCATGTATCACCCATCATCAATCATCAATCATATATTATCAATCTTCAATCGTCAATCATCATACATCAATTATCAATCATCAATCGTCGATCATCAATCATCAATAATCAATCATCAATCATCAATCATCAATCATCAGTCATCAATCATCAATCATCAATCATCAATCATCAATCATCAATCATCAATCATCAATCATCAATCATCAATCATCAGTCATCAATCATCAATCATCAATCATCAATCATCAATCAGCAATCATCAATCATCAATCATCAATCATCAATCATCAATCATCAATCATCAATCATTAGTCTTCAATCATCAATCTTCAATCATCAATCATCAATCATCAATCATCAATCATCAATCATCTATCATCAATCATCAATCATCAATCATCAATCATCAATCATCAATCATCAATTATCAATCATCAATCATCAATCATCAATCATCAATCATAGATCACCAATCATCAATCATCAATCTTGTATCATCAATCATAAATCATCAATCATTAATCATCAATCATCAATCATCAATCATCAATAATCAGTCATGTATCACCCATCATCAATCATCAATCATATATTATCAATCTTCAATCGTCAATCATCATACATCAATTATCAATCATCAATCGTCGATCATCAATCATCAATAATCAATCATCAATTATCTATCTTCAATCATCAATCATCAATCATCAATCATCAATCATCAATCATCAATCATCAATCATCAATCATCAATCAGTAATCATCTATCATCAATCATCAATCACCAATCATCAATCATCAATCATCAATCATGTATCATCAATCATCAATCATCAATCATAAATCATAAATCATCAATCATCAATCATCAATCATAAATCGACAATCATCAATCATCAGTAATCAGTCATGTATCATCCATCATCAATCATCAATCTTATACTATCAATCTTCAATCGTCAATCATCAATCATCAATCATATATTATCATTCATCAATCGACGATCATCAATCATCAATCATCAATCATCAACCATCAATCATCAATCATCAATCATCTATCTTCAATCATCAATCATCAATCATCAATAATCAATCATCAATCATCAATCATCAACCGTCAATCATCAATCATCAATTATTAATCCACAACCATGAATCATCAACTAGATATCATCAAATATCAATCACCAATTATCAATCAACAAACATCAATCATCAAACATCAATCATTAATCATCAATCATTAATCATCAATCATCAATCATCAATCATCAATCACCAATCATCAATCATCAATCATAAATCATGTATCATCAATCATCAATCATATATTATCAATAATCAATCGCCAATTAACAATCATCAATCATATATTATTATTCATCAATCGTCAATCATCAATCATAAATCATCAACCATCAATTTGCAATTATCAATCATCAACCATCAATTATCATTCATCAATCATCAACCATCAATCATCTATCATCAATCATCAATCATGTGTCATCAATCATCAATCATCAATCATAAATCATCAATCATAAATCATAAATCATAAATCATAAATCATAAATCATGAATCATCAATTATCAAGCATCAATCATGTATCATCAATCATCAATCATCAATCATAAATCATCAATCGTCAATCGTCAATCATCAATCATAAATCATAAATCATCAATCATAAATCATCAATCATCAATCATGTATCATCAATCATCAATCATATATTATCAATCATCAATCGCCAATTATCAATCATCAGTCATATAGGATCGTTCATAAATCGTCAATCATCAATCATAAATCATAAATCATAAATCATGAACCATCAATTTGCATTTATCAATCATCAATCATCAATCATCAGTCATCAATCATCAATCATCAATCATCAATCATCAATCATCAATCATCAATCATTAATCTTCAATCATCAATCTTCAATCATCAATCATCAATCATCAATCATCAATCATCAATCATCAATCATCAATCATCAATCATCTATCATCAATCATCAATCATCAATCATCAATCATAAATCATCAATCATCAATCATCATTCATCAACCATCAATCATCAATCATCAATCATCAATCATCAACCGTCAATCATCAATCATTAATTATTAATCCACAACCATGAATCATCAACTAGATATTATCAAATATCAATCACCAATTATCAATCAACAAACATTAATCATCAAACATTAGTCATCAATCATCAATCATTAATCATCAATCATCAATCATCAATCATAAAACAACAATCATCAATCATCAATAATCAGTCATTTATCATCCATCATCAATCATCAATCATGTATTATCAATCTTAAATCGTCAATCATCAATCATCAATCATATATTATCATTCATCAATCGTCGATCATCAATCATCAATCATCAATCATCAACCATCAATCATCAATCATCAATCATCAATCATCTATCTTCAATCATCAATCATCAATCATCAATCATCAATCATCAATCATCAATCATCAATCATCAATCATTAATCATCAATCATCAATCATCAATCATCAATCATCAATAATCAGTCAGGTATCATCCATCATCAATCATCAATCATATATTATCAATCTTCAATCGTCAATCATCATACATCAATTATCATTCATCAATCGTCGATCATGAATCATCAATCATCAATCATCAATCATCTATCTTCAATCATCAATAATCAATCATCAATCATCAATCATCAATCATTAATCATCTATCATCAATCATCAATCACCAATCATCAATCATCAATCATCAATCATCAATCATGTATCATCAATCATCAATCATCAATCATATATCATAAATCATCAATCATCAATCATCAATCATCAATCATCAATCATCAATCATCAATCATCAATCATCAATCATAAATCAACAATCATCAATCATCAGTAATCAGTCATGTATCATCCATCATCAATCATCAATCTTATATTATCAATCTTCAATCGTCAATCATCAACCATATATTATCATTCATCAATCGACGATCATCAATCATCAATCATCAATCATCAACCATCAATCATCAATCATCAATCATCTATCTTCAATCATCAATCATCAGTCATCAATCATCAATCATCAATCATCAATCATCAACCGTTAATCATCAATCATCAATTATCAATCCACAACCATGAATCATCAACTAGATATCATCAAATATCAATCACCAATTATCAATCAACAAACATCAATCATCAAACATCAATCATCAATCATTAATCATCAATCATCAATCATAAATCAACAATCATCAATCATCAATAATCAGTCATGTATCATCCATCATCAATCATCAATCATGTATTATGAATCTTAAATCGTCAATCATCAATCATCAATCATATATTATCATTCATCAATCGTCGATCATCAATCATCAATCATCAATCATCAACCATCAATCATCAATCATCAATCATCTATCTTCAATCATCAATCATCAATCATCAATCATCAATCATCAATCATCAATCATAAATCATCTATCATCAATCATCAATCACCAATCATCAATCATCAATCATCAATCATCAAGCATCAATCATCAATCATCAATCATATATTATCATTCAACAATCATGTATCATCAATCATCAATCATCAATCATAAATCATCAATCATCAATCATAAATCATAAATCATCAATCATCAATCATAAATCATCAATCATCAATCATGTATCAACAATCATCAATCATATATTATCAATCATCAATCGCCAATTATCAATCATCAATCATATATTATCATTCATCAATCGTCGATCATCAATCATCAATCATTAATCATCAATCATCAATCATGTATCATCAATCATCAATCATCAATCATATATTATCAATCATCAATCGTCAATTATCAATCATTTATCATATATTACCATTCATCAATCGTCAATCATCAATCAGCAATCATAAATCATCAACCATCAATTTGCAATTATCAATCATCAACCATCAATTATCATTCATCAATCATCAACCATCAATCATCTATCATCAATCATCAATCATCAATCATCAATCATCAATCATCAATCATCAAACATCAATCATCAATCATCAATCATCAATCATCAATCATCAATCATCAATCATCAATAATCAATCATCAATCATCAATCATCAATCATCAATCATCAATCATCAATCATCAATCATCAATCATCAATCATCAATCATCAATCAACAATCATCAATCATCAATCATCAATCATCAATCATCAATCATCAATCATCAATCATCAATTATCAATCATTAACCATCAATCATCAATCATCATTCATCAATCATCAATCATCAATCATAAATTATCAATCATCTACCATCAATTATCATTCATCAATCATCAACGATCAATCATCTATCATCAATCATCAATCATCAATCATCAATCATAGATCACCAATCATCAATCATCAATCATCAATCATCAATCATCAATCATAGATCACCAATCATCAATCATCAATCATCAATCATCAATCATATATTATCAATCATCAATCGTCAATGATCAATAATCAATCATCAATCATAGATTATCATTTATCAATCGTCAATTATCAATCATCAACCATCACACATAAATCATCAAACCAGAGTCATCAATCATCAATCATCGATCATCAATCATCAATCATCAATCATCAATCATATATTATCATTCATCAATCATGTATCATCAATCATCAATCATCAATCATCAATCATAAATCATCAATCATCAATCATAAATCATAAATCATAAATCATAAATCATGAATCATAAATCTTAAATCATAAATCATAAATCATCAATCATCAATCATAAATCATCAATCATCAATCATGTATCATCAATCATCAATCATCAATCATCATTCATCAATCATCAATCATCAATCATCAATCATCAATCATCAATCATCAATCATCAATCATCAATCATCAATAATAAATCATGAATCATCAATCATCAATCATCAATCATCAATCATAAATTATCAATCATCAACCATCAATTATCATTCATTAATCATCATCAATCAATCATCTATCATCAATCATCAATCATCAATCATCAATCATAGATCATCAATCATCAATCATCAATCATATATTATCAATAATCAATCGTCAATGATCAATCATCAATCATAGATTATCAATCATCAATCATCAATCACCAATCATCAATCATCAATCATAAATTATCAATCATCAACCATCAATTAACATTCACCAATCATCAACCATCAATCACCTATCATCAATCATCAATCATCAAACATCAATCATAGATCACCAATCATCAATCATCAATCATCAATCATCAATCATCAATCATCAATCATCAATCATCAATCATCAATCATCAATCATCAATCATCAATCATCAATCATCAATCATCAATCATCAATCATCAATCATCAATCATCAATCATCAATCATCAATCATCAATCATCAATCATCAATCATCAATCATCAATCATCAATCATAAATCATAAATCATCAATCATCAATCATCAATCATCAATCATCATACATCAATTATCAATCATCAATCATAAACCATAAATCATCAATCATCAATCATCAATCATCAATCATAAATCATCAATCAACAATCATCAATCATCAATAATCAGTCATGTATCATCCATCATCAATCATCAATCTTATATTATCAATCTTCAATCGTCAATCATCTATCATCAATCATATATTATCATTCATCAATCGACGATTTTCAATCATCAATCATCAATCATCAATCATCAATCATCAACCATCAATCATCAATCATCTATCTTCAGTCATCAATCATCAATCATCAATCATCAATCATCAATCACTAATCATCTATCATCAATCATCAATCACCAATCATCAATCATCAATCATCAATGATGTATCATCAATCATCAATCATCAATCATAAATCATCAATCATCAATCATAAATCATAAATCATCAATCATCAATCATAAATCATCAATCATCAATCATGTATCATCAATCATCAATCATATATTATCAATCGTCAATTCTCAATCATCAATCATATATTATCATTCATCAATCGTCAATCATCAATCATCAATCATAAATCATCAACCATCAATTTGCAATTATCAATCATACACCATCAATTATCATTCATAAATAATCAACCATCAATCATCTATCATCAATCATCAATCATCAATCATCAATCATCAATCATCAATCATCAATCATCAAGCATCAATCATCAATCATCAATCATCAATCATCAATCATCATTCATCAATCATCAATCATCAATCATCAATCATCAATCATCAATCATCAATCATCAATCATCAATCATCAATCATCAATCATCAATCATCAATCATCAATCATCAATCATCAGTCATCAATCATCAATCATCAATCATCAATCATCAGTCATCAATCATCAATCATCAATCATCAATCATCAATCATCAATCATCAAGCATCAATCATCAATCATCAATCATCAATCATCAATCATCAGTCATCAATCATCAATCATCAATTATCAATCATCAATCATCAATCATCAATCATAGATCACCAATCATCAATCATCAATCATGTATCATCAATCATAAATCATTAATCATATATTATCAATCATCAATCGTCAATCATCAATCATCAATCATAGATTATAATTCATCAATCGTCAATTATCAATCATCAACAATCACACATAAATCATCAACCATCAATCAACAATCATCAATCATCGATCATCAATCATCAATCATCAATCATCAATCATCAATCATCAATCTTCAATCATCAATCATCAATCATCAATCATCAATCATCAATCATCAGTCATCAATCATCAATCATCAATCATCAATCATCATTCATAGATCACCAATCATCAATCATCAATCATGTATCATCAATCATAAATCATAAATCATATATTATCAATCATCAATCGTCAATCATCAATCATCAATCATAGATTATAATTCATCAATCGTCAATTATCAATCATCAACCATCACACATAAATCATCAACCATCAATCAACAATCATCAATCATCGATCATCAATCATCAATCATCAATCATCAATCATCAATCATCAATCATCAATCATCAATCATCAATCATCAATCATCAATCATCAATCATCAATCATCAATCATCAATCATCAATCATCAATCATCAATCATCAATCATCAATCATCAATCATCAATCATCAATCATCAATCATCAATCATCAATCATCAAATCTCAGTCATCAATCATCAATCATCAATCATCAATTATCAATCATCAATCATCAATCATCAATCATCAATCATCAATCATTAATCATCAATCATCAATCATAAATCATCAATCATCAATCATAAATCATCAATCATCAATCATAAATCATCATTCATCGATCATGTATCATCAATCATCAATCATATATTATCAATCGTCAATTATCAATCATCAATCATATATTATCATTCATCAATCGTCAATCATCAATCATCAATCATAAATCATCAACCATCAATTTGCAATTATCAATCATAAACCATCAATTATCATTCATCAATCATCAACCATCAATCATCTATCATCAATCATCAATCATCAATCATCAATCATCAATCATCAATCATCAATCATCAATCATCAATCATCAATCATCAATCATCAATCATCAATCATCAATCATCAATCATCAATCATCAATCATCAATCATCAATCATCAATCATCAATCATCAATCATCAATCATCAATCATCAATCATCAATCATCAATCATCAATCATCAACGTTCAATCATCAATCATCAACGTTCAATCATCAATCATCAATCATCATTCATCAATCATCAATCATCAATCATCAATCATCAATCATCAATCATCAATCATCAATCATCAATCATCAATCATCAATCATCAATCATCAATCATCAATCATCAATCATCAATCATCAATCATCAATCATCAATCATCAGTCATCAATCATCAATCATCAATCATCAATCATCAATCATCAATTATCAATCATCAATCATCAATCATCAATCATCAATCATCAATCATAGATCACCAATCATCAATCATCAATCATGTATCATCAATCATAAATCATCAATCATATATTATCAATCATCAATCTTTAATCATCAATCATCAATCATCAATCATCAATCATAGATTATAATTCATCACTCGTCAATTATCAATCATCAACCATCACACATAAATCATCAACCATCAATCAACAATCATCAATCATCGATCATCAATCATCAATCATCAATCATCAATCATCAATCATCAATCATCAATCATCAATCATCAATCATCAATCATCAATCATCAATCATCAACCATCAATCATCAATTATCAATCATCAATCATAAATCATCAATCATCAATCATCAATCATTAATCATCAATCATGTACAATCAATCATGTATTATCAATCATCAATCGTCAATCATCTATCATCTATCATATATTATCATTCATCAATCGTCAATCATCAATCATCAATCATCAATTTTCAATCATCAACCATCAATCATCAATCATCAATCATCACTCATCAATCATCAATCATCAATCAGTAATCATAAATCATCAATCATCAATCATCAATAATCAATCATCAATCATATATTATCATTCATCAATCGTCTATCACCAATCATCAACCATAAAGCATCAATCATCAATTATCTATCATCAATAATCAATCATCAATCATCAATCATCAATCATCAATCATCAATCATCAATCATCAATCATCAATCATCAATCATCAATCATCATACATCAGTCATCAATCATCAATCATAAATCATCAATCATCAATCATCAATCATGTATTATCAATCATCAATCGTCAATCATCAATCATATATTATCATTCATCAATCGTCGATCATCAATCTTCAATCATCAATCATCAACCATGAATCATCAATCATCAAAAATCAATAATCTATCTTCAATAATCAATCATCAATCATTAATCATCTATCATCAATTATCAATCACCAATCATCAATCATCATTCTTGTATCATCAATCATCAATTATCTATCATCAATCATATATTAGCATTCATCACTCGTCAATCATCAAACATCAATCATAAATCATCAACCATCAATTTGCAATTATCAATCATCAACCATCAATTTTCATTCATCAATCATCAACCATCAATTATCTATCATCAATCATCAATCATCAATCATCAATCATCAATCATCAATCATCAATCATCAATCATCAATCATCAATCATCAATCATCAATCATCAATCATCAATCATCAATCATCAATCATCAATCATCAATCATCAATCATCAATCATCAATCATCAATCATCAATCATCAATCATCAATCATCAATCATCAATCATCAATCATCAATCATCAATCATCAATCATAAATCATCAATCATCAATCATCAATCATCAATCATCAATCATCAATCATCAATCATCAATCATCAATCATCAATCATCAATCATCAATCATTAATCATCAATCATCAATCATCAATCATCAATCATCAATCACCAATCATCAATCATCAATCATCAATCATCAATCATCAATCATCAATCATCAATCATCAATCATAAATCATCAATCGTCAATCATCAATCATCAATCATCGATCATATATTATCATTCATCAATCATCTATCACCAATCATCAACCAGCAATCATCAATCAGAAATTATCTATCATCAATAATCAATCATCAATCATCAATCATCAATCATCAATCATCAATCATCAATCATCAATCATCAATCATCAATCATCAATCATCAATCATCAATCATCAATCATCATACATCAATCATGAATCATCAATCATAAATCACCAATCATCAATCATCAATCATGTATCATCTATCATGTATTATCAATCATCAATCGTCAATCATCAATCATCAATCATATATTATCATTCATCAATCGTCGATCATCAATCATCAATCATAAATCATCAACCATCAATCATCAATCATCAATCATCAATCATCAATCATCAATCATCAATCATCAATCATCAATCATCAATCATCAATCATCAATCATCAATCATCAATCATCAATCATCAATCATCAATCATCAATCATCAATCATCAATCATCAATCAACAATCATCAATCATCAATCATCAATCATCAATCATCAATCATAAATCATCAATCGTCAATCATCAATCATCAATCATCAATCATCAATCATATATTATCATTCATCAATCATCTATCACCAATCATCAACCAGCAATCATCAATCAGCAATTATCTATTATCAATAATCAATCATCAATCATCAATCATCAATCATCAATCATCAATCATCAATCATCAATCATCAATCATCAATCATCAATCATCATACATCAATTATGAATCATCAATCATGAATCACCAATCATCAATCATCAATCATGTATCATCAATCATGTATTATCAATCATCAATCGTCAATCATCGATCATCAATCATCAATCATCAATCATATATTATCATTCATCAATCGTCGATCATCAATCATCAATCATAAATCATCAACCATCAATCATCAATCATCAATCATCAATCATCAATCATCAATCATCAATCATCAATCATCTATCATCAATCATCAATATTCAATCATCAATCATCAATCATCAATCACCAATCATCAATCATCAATCATCAATCATCAATCATCAATAATCAATCATCAATAATCAATCTGCAATCATCAATCATCAATCATCAATCATCAATAATCAATCATAAATCATCAAACATCAATCATCAATCATCAATCATCAATCATCAATCATCAATCATCAATCATCAATCATCAATCATCAATCATCAATCATCAATCATCAATCATCAATCATCAATCATGAATCATCAATCGTCAATCATCAATCATCAATCATATAATATCATTCATCAATCATCTATCACCAATCATCAACCAGCAATCATCAATCAGCAATTATCTATCATCAATAATCAATCATCGATCATCAATCATCAATCATCAATCATCAATCATCAATCATCAATCATCAATCATCAATCATCATACATCAATCATGAATCATCAATCATAAATCACCAATCATCAATCATGTATTATCAATCATCAATCGTCAATCATCAATCATCAATCATCAATCATATATTATCATTCATCAATCGTCGATCATCAATCATCAATCATAAATCATCAACCATCAATCATCAATCATCAATCATGAATCATCAATCATCTATCATCAATCATCAATATTCAATCATCAATCATCAATAATCAATCAGCAATCATCAATCATCAATCATCAATCATCAATCATCAATCATCAATCATCAATCATCAATCATCAATCATCAACCATCAATCATCAATCATCAATCATCAATCATCAATCATCAATCATCAATCATCAATCATCAATCATCAATCATCAATCATCAATCATCAATCATCAATCATCAATCATCAATCATCAATCATCAATCAT